>ML788080.1:0-33723 GCA_009831015.1 Picea engelmannii
ACAGTTTCAAAGATACAGTTTCAAAACGAATGAAAATATACAGTTTCAAAACGAATGAAAGTATACAGTTTCAAATATACAGTTTTGAAACGAATGAAAATATACAGTTTCAAAATGAAAATGTACAGTTTCAAAATGAAAATATACAGTTTCAAAAAGAAAATGTACAGTTTCAAAATGAAAATATACAGTTTCAAAATGAAAATGTATAGTTTCAAAATGAAAATGTACAGTTTCGAAACGAATAAAAATATACGCATGAAAATCTAAACGAAACGAAAAAGATGAAAATATACACATGTTATGCATTATGCATAACATGAAAATATACGAAACAGATGAAAATTATGCATTTCATAAGCAGGGACATTATGCATTTCATACGCATGTTACAGTTTCGAAACGAAACGAATGAAAATATACGCATGTTACAGTTTTGAAACGAAACGAATGAAAATCTATTATGCATTTCATACTATTATTCATTTCATACGCAGATGAAAATATACGCATGTTATGAAAATATACGAAACAGATGAACATTATGCATTTCATACGCAGGGACATTATGCAGGGACATACGTAGGGACATTTCATATGTAGGGACATACGCATTTCATATGCAAGGACGTATGCATTTCATATGCAGGGACATATGCAGGGACATTTCATATGTAGGGACATATGCAGGGACATTTCATATGCAGGGACATACGCAAGGACATTTCATATGCAGGGACATACGCAGGGACATTTCATATGCAGGGACATATGCAGGGACATACACAGGGACATATGCAGGGACATATGCAGGGACATACGCAGGGACATTTCATACGCAGGGACATTATGCAGGGACATACGCAGGGACATTTCATATGCAAGGACATACACAGGGACATACGCAAATGAAAATATACGCATGTTATGAAAATATACGAAACAGATGAACATTATGCATTTCATACGCAGGGACATTATGCATGGAATGAAAATCTATTATGTAGGGAATGAAAATCTATTACATTACATTACATTACATTACGCAGGGAATGAAAATCTATTACGCAGGGAATGTTACATTATGCATGTTACATTACGCAGGGACATTATGCATGTTACATTACATTATGCAGGGACATTATGCATGGAATGAAAATCTATTACGCAGGGAATGAAAATCTATTACATTACATTACATTACATTACACAGGGAATGAAAATCTATTACACAGGGAATGTTACATTATGCATGTTACATTACACAGGGACATTATGCATGTTACATTACATTACGCAGGGAATGAAAATCTATTACGCAGGGACATTATGCATGGAATGAAAATCTATTACGTAGGGAATGAAAATCCATTACATTACATTACGCAGGGAATGAAAATCTATTATGCAGGGAATGTTACATTATGCATGTTACATTACACAGGGACATTATGCATGTTACAGTTTCGAAACAAAACGAATGAAAATATACAGTTTGTGAATTACCTCGAAATTCCTCCACGACGTCCACTGCTCCCACGACCTCGGCGTCCATAGCTAAACGACCTCGGGGTCCACTGCTCCCATGAATTCGGCGACCAGGACCCTCACAACGCCTCACAACGCCACAGAGCCTCACACACAATGCAAACAAAAAAAATTCTAAACAGCGAAAATCGATGTGTGGCAATTATATAAAAACTCTTTCGGCCGAAAGATTATTCGGCCGAACAATCTTTCGGCCGAAATATTGTTTGGACGAATAATCTTTCGACCGAGATAGTTTTCGACCGAAAACTTATTGACGGAAAAAAAATATCCGGCCGACCAAATTTCTTCACGCAAATCGAGGGCTTGGTTATGGGTCTGTTCGATTTGACGTTTATTTTTTCGCCCGAGCAATAGTTTGGCCGAAAATAATATCTTCCGGTCGAAAAAGATATTTAGTTCGGTCGAAAATTGGTTTTCCGAAATTTTGGAGACCATATTGTCATGAAAGTGTAACCCACCTTCGTGATTCCACCCTGCATCTTGAAGGGCACGTCACACAAGGAAACCAGAAAGAGGCGAGTAGCACCCTTGAAGCACTTACTGTGTCCTGAAGGGAATTCCATGATTTTAACTGGTAAGTGAATAAACCTATTTGGCCTTAAAATGAATTATGTGATAAGTAAAGATTAATGACTAATTTTTCCCTTAAGAAATGTCGCCAAGCCTAGTGAATTAAAAACCTAGGTCTAAGTAGAACCTTAGAACAAAAATACAACAACTAATTAGATGTATAACTAGATTAAAGTGGAAATTTTAATTCCCTAAGGTTCTTGGTATAAAATTTCAATTCACTAAGGTTACTTTATAAAATTTTAATTCATTAAGATTATTTTTATAAAATTTCAATTCACTAAAGGTTCTTTTATAACTAATAAGAGAAATTCAAACCTTAATTATTAAAAAAAAAAAATTATAATGGAGGATTAAATTCATAAAAAAAGTAAATGGTTGTTGATCTAAACTACTAATTATGAACTTAGTTATTAAAAGGGGAAACTTAAAAGAAAAGGAAACTTAAAGAAAAAGTGAAACTTAAAAAAGGGGGGGAACTTAAAGAAAAAGTTGAATGTCCAACTTAGTAAGGAATCTAGCCTTTGTAACTTTCTATTTATGAACTCAATTAGTAATTACGTAAGTTGTAGTTCATTTAAGAATTATAAGGGAATATTTGGACACCAAGGGGATTTTTGAGGAATGCTTTTGGGGGGTGAGGGAAATAGGAGTATTTAATTAATTAATAAAATTATTTTTTTGGTGCAACTAGGCAATCAGGCAACATGTGTACGGGGGAGGTTTTTTGAAATTAATTAAATGAAAAGGGAATTTAATGAGAATTTGGGAAACTAATTACTTGAAAACTCTATAAAAAAGATGGCGGATGAGGAGTATGACATGTCTGGTTTGCATAACGTTACGTTTCTGAAATTTTATCTTGACTAAACTTTCTCTTGTGGGAGTTGGGATACCTAGTGCGGGTAACGAGTGGTAGCTCGACCTTGTGAGGCGAGATGGGTGCTAGAATTCTCTTGTATTGTGTGTGTGGCCCCTTTGTGGCTCATAGGGATTAGGGGAAGAAGAGTACCCATAGTGTTGGCTGGGAGGTACCGGTAAGGTCACATCGGTCGACAAGTGGATCTGGATGGAGCATGCCTGGGACAGTGAGTTTGGAGCTTTTTCATTTGGCTACGGTACACATTTGTATATTTGTATTGAATGGTAGCTTAAATATTTTTCCTGTGCCTTCAGTAATGTACTTCTATTGTGTTAAAGTTTATGTTTAATCAGTGTAACACTATCCATAGATTTCATTTTTATCTTTCAAAAAATTGTCTTGATGAGCCCAGTGTTTTATGATCAAAGAACTTAAAGTCATCCCAACCTTATGCTCACAATGAATTATCTGCATTTGTTTTTATTGATTTAATATGAAGAAAATTTGTGTTTTTATCTTCTATCTGTTATCCTTTAAGTTATTAGTCTATGCCTGAGCAGTTGACCAGGATCCTAATCGACTATCTTCACTCTGGTTTTTAAGACTGATATTCAAATTCCCTGCTTTCCTGTGCATGGATAATAAGTGAAGGATAAATTATCGCCCAACTATATATCCCTTACTTATCTCTATGTTTTCCTCTTATGATTAATATCTGATCTCTACATTTTTCATTTATGCATAACCCCAACGTCCTTCCCATAATTTTATCTTTGCATTTTCTTGATTGATAAATCCCAACATTTTGGATGGTAGATATTTTCATTTTGATTGATAAATCCCAGTGTTTTCAAATGGTAAACCTCTGCATTTTTTTATTGATAAATCCCAACGTTTTCTTGAATGGTATAATATCTTCTCTTAAATGATACATCTCTACATTTTGAATGGTAAAAACTCTGTGTTTGAATGGTAAAATCTATGTGTTTGTATTTGAATGTTTGTCTCTTCGTTTTTGTCCATTTGTTCTTTTTGTTTGTTTTCCTAATGCCCAATGTCTTACCTCTATCACTGGGCGATTTAAATTCCCTTGTTTTTTTGAGTTAGCATGTAAACCCCAGGTGACATCAATGCTAGACAATGATTTCTATTATCTTGTTACACAACGATTTCTATTATATTGTTAGATATCGATTTCTATTATCTAGGTAGATAGTGATATATTTATCATGTTAGATAGTGATTTCTATTATCTTGTTAGATAGAGATTTCTATTATCTTGATAGATAGAGATATATTAATATTAATAGATAATGAATTCTATTATCTGATAGATAGTGATATATTTATCTTGTCAGATAGTTATTTCTATTATCTTGTTAGATAGTGATTTCTATTATCAATGCTAGACAACGATTTTATATATATGTTCGACAACATTTTATATAGATGACAACAATTTTACATGATAGACAACAAAATATCATATATGATTGACAACACTTTTTATATATAAACAATGATTTGTATATATCAACAACAATTTGTAAACAACGATATATAAACAATGATTTGTATGTATAAACCCTGATTTAAAAATATATATAATCAAATCTAGTTTTAGTTGTAGCTAGTTTCTAGTTTGGAGGATGTGTTGTAGTTTTGTGTCCTTAAGGTGTAGACCTAGAAAAAAAAACCATATCAATTAAATTTATTAAAACTAGCCAATTAAAAGACAGAGAAACCAAATGTAATTATTTTTAATCTAAAATAATGGTGAACCTCACTTCTAATTATACAATACAATAAAATATGTAATGTGGATGTTTGTTAAGGGTTGTGATGGATGCACCTTGATGATGAGAACAAATATTTTCATTATCGACCTTTATTGATGATAGATACAGTTTTCATTGACGTGAATAAAATGATGTACGAAAGGTTGAAGGGAGACATGTGTTACCTTACCCACATTTCATGGGAGTTCTCGTCATTAAAGTTTTAGTGTTGTCAAGTTTAGGTAGCATGAAAGGATCTCTAGTTCTGTAAAATCCCTTAAAGAAATAGTGAATCACTTTTAAATTCTCCTTGGTTTAGTATTACGAGGTAATTTGTGATAAAAATTGTGAAGTCTAATGTATAAAAATAATAAGTTTTCCTTATATATATAATATTGAAATTTTATGCCAAGTAAAATCAATTAATATTGTGGTTCTGTAGGTTTGTGCCAATCATTTATCATTTTTTATTAAAGATATATTACTCATTCAATGGGTTTATGTGAACTACACCTTCATTATAGTTTAAGAGGTGCTTTAGTTGTGCAAATTTCCTATCTAAATTGCCAAGATGAATATTGTATTTATCGTTTACATTGATTTGATGGATGTGAGATGTCACGAGGGTCCTCGAAATGTATCTCACTTCAGAATGCCTCAAATTTTAATTTAATTGACGAATGATTAATTAGCGTGCCTAGAAAGTAAATAGAATTGTGCCTCAAATTTGTTTTCTCTATATAGATTTATATGTCAGCTCTCTTGCACGCTTGTAAATTTAAGGTTGGTTAAAGTATTGCCTAAATATAGATTTATTTGGTTGTGCGTGATGAACGACCACTAATGTTCGATTTTTGTTTATTTATTTGCGTGACATGCAAATGTTGATCATTGATTGCTAATTCTCACTTGCATTAAAGGTTCGTATTGCGTAGGTCAGTTGGCATTGTTGTGTTGGGTTGATTGTTGTCATTGAGTTGCGTTGATCGCCATTTTTCGTTGTTACCTTCCTGCTAAAAAAAACAAAAAAAATGATCTCGTTATGTGTCATACGTTGTCGTAATGATAGGGGTCGTTACAAGTACATTAATTCTTTAAATCCAGCGGGATTTTATTTGTTTAATACAACTCATGTAAAGTATATTTTCTTGCTTTCTCATCTTCTATGTTGTTGCGGAAACCTTCATTGCGAACATCGCAACTCGATTTGTGTAAAACCATTTATCATTTTTCAAATATGAATTCAAGTATTCCTTGGTATATTGGATTCTAAAACCGAGAGAGGCAAAATGTTTTTCCATATCCCACATCTCTAAAATCAATGACATTATTTTCTTAATATTCGCTTCAAAAAAATGTTGAGTAGCAATAATCAGGTTTGAGATTCCCTTGAATCTAGCACTTGATTCTTGGATTTTTTGAAAAAAATTCTCGGGATGAATCATGGAAACATGGGAAGCCAAAATAGGTAGAGGCATGAGAGTTGCTTCCAATTATTTATTTTTTTCTTTCAACTGAGCATTTTCTTCCTCCATAATGGCAATTGAAATGCCCAGTGCATTTCATGCAACTTTATGAATGGATGACAATATAGAAGGAAACAAATTTCATGTATCAATGGTGGACCACATGTTACGACTTTTACTCTTCATATTTTTTTCCAAAACTATTTTTTTAGATTCTTTGTTAAAAGAGGAATTTTTCACAACGAAAGTTTCTCCATTGGAAAATGTCTCCTCCTAGACTACGAGCATAGAAGTATGTTGTACATTTACTCTAGAAGGTACTTCTACATTCGGGAAGGTGATAATTTCAATGTCCACATCTAAGTCTGTGATATCCAATAATAAGTCAATTTTTGGTGTGTGTGTTTCTCCTCCCTATTGTTGTGAATTACTCCATTTTCTTTTAATTTTTATTTTGTGGTGGTTTTCCAAGTTCCATTGAGGAGGGTTTCTTTCTTCATCATCCTCTGAATTATTACTCTGTATTTTTGTTGACTGGGATGCCTCAAGATTAGGAGTTGTCTTTGGTAAAGCACTCCTTTAAGAAACAGCTCGTGACTGAGAATTATTATCATTTGAATGCTTACCTCTTTCCCTATGAATCTATGTGGTACTTATGACAATTTCTATATCGCGAGAGTCTATCAACTTCTTGATTATTAGGGTCATGGATATCATTCTCCTCTTCTCTGATTATAATTGAATTTATAAGTGTAGGACTGAGCTCGATTGAAATCAAATGATTCTATAAAATATGAATCGGGTCAAAAACCTTGATTTCCTTATCATATCTCAAGTTGGAATGGTCTAAAAAAGGTAGCATACTTGTCAATATTAGAAATTCCTCTGAGAATAATTTCACAAACTTTCCATGGAAGAGGTATGAATTGCTTTTTCCTTTTCTCATAAAATGTGTGATGTTTTTTTTAATATTTTCTATCTATTTTAATAATGAACAACTTATCAGGTATATAATATGACAAAAAGGTGGGTTTTTCATTGGAACAAAAAACCTTTATGATATTCCTCCATTTTTTCTAGAATTACATTCCCTTTTAGACAATGTCTGGAAGTGTCCTCACCAAATAATATTTTTTTGAATTTATACAAAAAATAATCGTATAATTCATAGAAATGATGGTCCACCCTCTTCCTCCATAAATTTTGATACCACATAATCACAGGGTCCACCTTTAATTTAACCCTTTTGTCAATATTTAAACTTTCAAAATCATGGCAATATGTGATAAAAAATAAAAAATAATATAACAGATAAAACTTCTTCTCAGTTTTTAAATTTTTCATTTGTGGAGTAATGTCATTTTAAATGATCTTCTCTCAGTCAAATATTGCGTTTTCATGAATTGTGAAATGTATTATATATAATGGAAATCAAAGAATGGTTTCCATAGAATCTTGGCCAAGAATTCGAGTAAATAACATAGAAATTTATTTATAAGGATCTTTTAAAGAACTGCTTGAATTCTAGATACCTTTTTTGGCATTGATACTATAACATCCTGCTCCGGCACACTGAGTGAACTTATTCTTTGAGGCCACTTGCTCACAAGTGATATGGTTTTTTATGCTATTAAAAATTTTGATTTTGATTATGAGGCATTATGGGTTGATGACATGTTGTTTTACTACATTTACATAGACAGGTGCTATTGACTCAGTTTTACTGAGTGTGCAGGGTTTTGGACCTCAAGGATGCAGAGGCATCGATGGAACCCCTTGGACTCTTGATCGAGTTAGGGAGTGTGCCATTGGAGTTTGATTGTTTTACTATGATATTTGTGCATCTGACTGGATGATATGATATGGATATGTTTTGACATGATTTGTTGATGATGTAGGTTGATGATAGCTTGCCAACTAGACTCACATATGGAGTAAAGGGGTCACACATGACTACCAGAGATGTTGAGGGAGAGGTGTGGACAGCAGCCCTGCCACAACCTACTAGCACTCATGTTGTGGCTTGAACTGTAGGTTAACGATTACCTAGTTTGAGAGGACCCACGATGCTATGAGGGAAGACTACAATAGTCGCTCACGATGATTCTAAGGGGCGTGCAATAAGGCGAGGGCCTTATTCCTTAGAGTCCCTTAGTCTCCGACAAGTTCACCTGGCAGAGTATTGACTCCAGGGGTTATTGATATCTACCAAGTCAGTTAAGAGGTGAGTGGAACCCTTGGAGCATGTGGTGCGTCCTGAAGGGAACGTCGTGAAAGAAAAATGGAAATAGGTGAGTAGCACCCTTGGAGCACGTAGTGCGTCCTGAAGGGCACATTGCGCAAGCAAACATATGAGGTGAGTGGCACCCTTGGAGCACCTAGTGCATCCTGAAGGGCACGTCACATTGTTGATGATAGAGGGATGAACCTAGATGGCCTTAAGATGAATAACATGTTAAGTAATTTTTAAAACAATTCCCTAATTAAATGTCCCCAAGTACGAAATTTAAGTCCTAAGTCTAAATTATGCTAGTGGTAAAATTTTGTCTTCTATAAATAATAATAATAATAATAATAATAATAATAATAACAACAACTTAAATAATAATTATGATCTTCGTGAAATCTTGTAACATGAAGGGAGTAAGAAATTTAATTTATTCATAAAAAAATAAAATCTGTGGATATAAAATGTAAAGAGGGAATTAATTGTTTTATCGTTTTGATAACTTAAAATATACTAATTTAATGATTAAAGGGAAAAGGGGTTAAATTCCACACCAGTCTTTTTTGAGTTCTAATTTAAAAGGGGAAAGAGGGAATTTTTTTTTTTTAGGAAACTAGGAAAAGACGTAACATAAAAAGGGAAAAAGGGGAACTTAAGGGGAACAGTGGAAGTTCAAACTTAGTAAAGCATCTACCATTTAAGAAACTTCTAATTTAAGCTGGACTGGTAATTTAATAAAAGGGAAAGCTATTAAAACTTGTAAGAGAATTTGGGGACACCGAGGAGTGATTCTAGGAGTAATTCTAGGTGGGTGAGGGAAGTAAAGATAATTAATAAATTAAAGAAATCAATTTATGGAGGAATAAAGGGGTTGGATGACACTTGTACGAAGAAGAATTTTTAGGATTTTATTTTTAAAACTTTAATTAAATGAGATTTTAGGAAAGAAAGAAAGTTTGAAACTCTATAAGATAAAGGAAGGAGAAGGATGAATGATCTTCTTTTGTTTGCGTAGCGTTACGCTGTAGAATTATCCACTTGACTGACTTAACCTATGGGATTTGGGATACCCAGCTCGGTGAGGAGTGGTAGCTCGGCCTTGCGAGGCGAGTTGGGAGCTAGATGAAATATCTAGAAGGCGGGTGTGGCCCCTTTGTGGCTCGGGGGGCTAAGAGGGAAGAAGAGTACCCCATTGATTGGGAGGTACTGGTGAAGTCTCAATGGTCGGTGAGTAGGAGTTGCATGAAGCACGTGGATGTCATTCAGAGTGGGCGATCAGGAAACAATACACGCTTTTCATTTTGTATGGTAGAATATATTAGGACTTATGATTGGTTCTACATAGTTAATGGAGAAGTAAACTGATGCTTTTGAATGAAACTATTCTTAGCATAGCTCAATGGTTGTTGTCTCCTATGGCCTTCATTTTCCTGCATGTCCTGACCTCTTGGCTAAGATTGATTGTGCCCTTTTGGTTGTTTCCCTTCGTCCTTATCTCCTCAGTCCTCTCATGATCAGTCGGCCAGGAGCCTGATCTACGGTCATCACCTTAGTGTTAAAAGACCTATGGATCTCAACGCCCTTCTTTTCTGTGCAAGGATGATGAAGTGATGGATGAACCTATCATCTATTTAACTCCATTGTGGTCCTTGCCTGATGGTTTGACTTACGCCTTCCAGTATGGCCTCTGCGTATGGATTATCTTTATTCCTTGTTGTTTATTTCTCTATGCATCGACTGATAGAGTCCCTGGGATCCTTTCGATAAGTTATCCTTATGGCCCTTGAATTCTCTTACTATTGTCAGCAATTTTTATATTGGTAACCCGAGATGTAAAAGTAGTTAACTTCAATCTACGTTTTGTTTCTCGTTGGGTTGACTGGTTTTTAATACTTCTACGGTCGTAATTATGTAACTGATGTAAAAGTATTACCTCTGTTATTGTAATTAGGTAATGGATGTAAAATATTACTTCAACGATTTCTTTGGTGATAGTTGTAAATTATTAACCCTGTGTTTTGTTAATGATGGAAAATTTTAACACTGCGTCCCTTGCCCACGAATTTTTACCCTGGCATTTTACTCAGATTTACCCTTATTCCCTCAATGATTTGACGTTGGTTGTTGTGTTTCTCTTTTTATTTCAGTGAATTGCTAAGTGTTCATTTATATTTTGAATATCACTATTGGAATTTTCCCTTCTAGCACTTTGGAAGGCCCTTGACTGGAAACGGAATATTGTCTACTTGAGCCTTGGTCTGCGTTTGTTTTTCCCATCTAACATTGATTTCTCTTCTAGCGATTTCATTGCCCAGATTTTGACCACAAACTGACTATCATGGATTATATTGCACAATTGTGTTATATATATATATATATTTATCTACATGCCTTAAACACCCACATTGAACTTTAACAGATTGACTGAATTGTTGTTTTGCCCATGAGTTGCCTTTACGTTATGGCCTGCGATTGGGTGTCAATCAGTGATTTTCTTCCAGGGTAAGGCAAAGAGTAGACATAGATCTCTGCCCATTTTCTTTTCTCGCCTGCAAGTTGGTTAAAAAACAACCATTTTTGGCTTGTATGGACAACGGTTTACTCCTCCCTTAGACAACGTGTTGATCATTGCTTGGCGGTGAGTTTTCTTTTTAGTTGAATGAATACGTTTTTCCTTCGATTGAGGCCTGCGCTTTTCCAGTTCGTTCACCTCCCCAGATCGCCTTCAAATTTGTTGATTGTATTGTTACTGCAATGACCATGTTTTCCCCTTAGATGCGTAGTCTTGTGATTGATTTAGTCACTGCGGCTGGGTGCCTGGTTGCCAGGCTTCGACCTGTATGTTGTTGTGCTGGATTGTGGATTGATGTGTTGGCTATGGTTATGTTGTGGGCCACTGTCCAATCCCATCATTTAATTTATATGCACCTTTCCCAGTGCATGGAGAAGACAGTGAAAAGATCTTATTTCTTCGTTTCGGAGTCAGCCAAAATCTCAGGATTGCCTAGTGACATTTTCTTTAACCAACACCATTTTATTCCTTTTTTTACACAGACTTTTATTATCATTTTCCCAATGCTCTACCAAGAGGTTTTTGGTGTTCCAGTTTTGAAGCCCAAGCCCAGAGCCTTCGTTTCAGTGTTGTGTCTCAATAAAAGTGTTCTCAATGTTTACCTTCCATGCCTCTTGAACCCGATTCTGGTGTGCTTTATTTAAATATTGGGAAGCTAATACTCAATCACAATTTTACTCGACACCTTTTCCACCCTGCCCTTTATTAACTAATGTATATATTTAGGAATTTAAAAGGAACCTCAAGTCGACATTAAGTTCTTTCCAGTTAAAATTTACATTTTAGTTTATCATTATTCTAGGTTAAAATTTTGTTTAGTTTAAAATTTATTTTTAATTCATACTATAATTAAGATTTATGCCTACAAAGTCATACTTTCTCTAGTAGTGTAAGAGTGGTTTGAATGTAGAGAGTGGTTTTCACTTTTATATTTTTATTCATTTCCTATTTATATTCATAGTGTAATGATGGTAATCATATATGATGGAATCCGCATGTAAAAGATCGTACTCACTTTTAATTATATTCATATTCCTATTTATTTTCACATCTATAAATGATGGTAACCATTAAGGAGTAAGCTTAGATTCTTTTTTACTTTCACCCTGTGGCTTATGGATGTCATCAACTTAGTTGCACATTCATGGCTAAGTGGTTGGGAAATCCATCGAATCACATGTTGTTGGTATGTTTCTTATAAAAGAAGGATGCCCTTATGTTGATGATAATTTTGTTTAGCATGTATGATAATGTCGATAGTTTCCCTCATTTTTCTTTTTATCTTGATTCTTATAAGTTTTCCCTTTTTCTAAAAGAGATATGAAAACACATCCCTTAAGTTCATTGTACACTTAGGCATGCTTGGGTTATAAAGGAGTGGTAAGGCAAGGCACTTGAGTCTCTTGTGCCTTATGACAATGTGGATGCAGTATTCATGGTTTTAGTTTCTCGCTTCTTGCGTAATGGATTGTATGTCATGAATGATAGTCATAGATTTTAGGTTTCTTGCACATTTGGATTTATGTAGTAAATGGTGGTTTTAGATATTTAATTTTTCATCTAGTTTATTCTTGAATGATGGCTTTAAACTTTTTTATTTCATGCGCACATGAAAATTAAGGTATTGAATGACGTATTGCATAATGTTTAGATTTTACCTCTTGTGCGCAAGGGAATGTCAATGTAAGGAATGGTTCTCGTTTATTTACTTCTTATGTCATAAAAAATTTATTGTAATAATTCAGAGTGTAAGAGTGTATAAATTGCGACCTTATAAAAATATCATAGCTTTCAATATGGGCGTAAATAAAGTGTTTCAATGTCTACCTTATGCAAAATACTTTAAAGGGATGATTTTAAATATTCTTGAAAGATCTATAGAATTGATTAGTGTGGAGTGAAGGGTCCTGTATGATCTTGATGTTGTCATTTAGCTTTGTCGGTTTGGACTTGTTTGTTTTTGGTGGGATGTAGACACCTCCTTGTTCCTCAGAACAGTCACCATCCCTGAGACCTTAAATGGTCAAAATCGATGGGAACCTCATCTTGAGTGTTTCTTATGTGTCCTGGAGGTCCTAACCATTGTAGGGTAGAACGGGCATGTAGTCATTCTTATTTTCATCGGTTGAATGCCATACATTGCTTCCAAGTGTTTGATGTGCTTTTATGTTAGTTCGTTATGTTGTTGTTGCATGAGTTGCATGCATTGTGTCGTCATCGTGTTGTGATGTAGAGTATAATGTCTTTATTACCCTTCTACACACGCACACACACACAAAACAAATCATGCACTTGTTATGAGAGGCTTGTTGTCATAACTAAACGGGAGGGTTGTTACATATGGTATCAAAGCTGGTTTAACCCACGACTTGGGATCGCTACTACTTTCATTGATATAATTTGATTATACTGTTGCTAATCAAGTTGACCAGTGTGCGTGTAGGTAATCATGGTTAGAGGAAACTGTGGAGGAAGATGATGGGGTGCCAGGGGAGGAGGCGCGATGCATCTGGTATCATCCATGCCCGAGGGGTCTAACCCCCAGGGAGATGAGCAGGTTCTCGGACAGGAGAAGATAGCAGTTGGTGATGTAGTCAAAATGATGGAATCTTTTCAGTGCATGTCCGAGGCATTTATCAGTCGTTTGGACAGAGATGATTCCAGGGCGCTGAAACCCGCTGAGGTTCCACCATGCGCTCTGGTCGATACTGGTAGCATTTACTGTGAACTCGAGAAGGTCAAATTTCCTGAGTTCTTTGTTTCCCCAGAAGGTGTAGCCACCGAGGCATGGTTGGAGAATATGGCGATGTGCTTCACACTTTGCAATTATACCTCCATTATGAAGGTCTGCATGGCAGTCTTTCAACTGAAAGGGAGTGCTATTATATGCTGGAAGACACTCCTATCGCAGTTGAACATGGACGTTGAGGACGTGTCATGGGAACTGTTCGAGGAATGGTTCCGAGAGAGATATCTTTCAGAGGAATTCATTGAGCGTCAGCTCAATGAGTTCAACGCCTTACGACAGGGTGACCGTACGGTGCCTAAATACGAGGCCCGTTTTATGGAGTTGCTCCAGTATGCTCCACACCTCAACACTGAGAAAATTAAGTTCAATAGGTTTGTGTTTAGCCTTAACAACAACATATGTGAAAAGGTCAGGATTTTGATGCCTCAAACCTTGCATGATGTCGTCCAGAAGGCCCTCATAGAAGAGGAGGAGCTTATCAGTGGGGGTCAGACCAGGACTCCAGCAAGACCAGCAGGGCAAGTGTCATATGGAGCACAATAGCATCAAATACCAACCCAACATACATTGGGACATCGTGGCTTCTAGAGGGGATCAACTTTCACTACACCTTGACGACCAACGCCTCAACAACAGATAACTTATCATGGATCATAGCATCAACAACAACGTCGACCGCAACGACAATAGTTTAGGCATGTTCAGTAGAACTGACCAGGATTCCAGGTCGGTGGGCCATCATCTTCTACTTTGGGTACCAGGACTACTGGGCCGAAGAAGGGGTTTTTGATGTGTGGGGAGCCACACTACCAGCGCAACTGCCCTGTTGAGAGGACTAGAGCATCTGGATCAGTCGAGCCCGCTACCGTGGGAGATATGGGCAAGGCTCATCAGATTCATGCAGTGGTAAATAACTCCCAGCAAGAGAATCAGTCGACTATGCTCGAAATGACAGGTACCATCGCTGACCAAACCCTTAGTATTTTGATAGATCCCAGTGCTATCGAGAGTTTCATTTCTGGTGCAGTCCTAAAAAGGATTAAGGTAAAGGTAGTCAAACAGGATGAGTTTAGCTTCATAGATATGGCTTCGAGAGCCAAACAAAAGGTTGGAGGAAAGGTTACGGGCTATATCCTTAACTTGGGAGAGCTTGTCACAAGGGCCCACCTGTATGTCACGATCTTAGGATTTTATGATGTCGTAATTGGTATGGACTAGTTGGAATCGCATGAGGCGATACTCAACTGTAAGATGAAATGGTTGATCTTGGTCGATGACGAGGGACAGAGATGGGTGATTGTAGGTTGAAACTAGGGAGTTTCCCTAAGGTTTATCTCTTCCTTGCAACTTCAGAAGACCATACGCAAGGGGTGCAAGCTTTATGCGATCCTTGCATTAAACAAGAAGGGAGTAGCGGAAGGTCTAGAAAACCTTCCGGTGGTGAGAGAATATGTGGATGTGTTCCATTGACCTAAAACCAGGGATTGAATTGATAGCAAGAACGCCTTATCAGATGTTGACCCCAGAGTTACAAGAGTTAAAAATGCAACTGAAGGAGTTGTTGGACCTGGGATTGATATGTCCTAGTGTGTCACCGTGGGGTGCACCTGTTATTTTCATATGAAAGAAGGATGGGTCATGGAGGCTTTGCATTGACTACCATCAATTGAACAAGGCCATGATCGAGAATCAATATCCGTTGCCAAGAATTGATGATCTATTCGATCAAATGAAGGGCACAACGATGTTCTCCAAGATTGATTTGCAATTAGGGTATCACCAGTTATGGATCAAGGAGGATGATGTCCCTAAGACCACCTTTAAGATGAGGTTTGGACATTACTAGTTTACTATTTTACCATTTGGACTAACAAATGCCCCTGGGGTATTTATGAGTTTGATGAATGGGGTGTTCTATGAGTATTTGGACAAGCTCGTCCAAGTATTCATTGACGATATTTTGATTTACTCTTGGATGATGGAGGAGAATGATGAGCACTTACGCTTGGTACTACGGTGTCTGCGAGAGCACAAATTGTATGGGAACTTGTCCAAATGATCTTTTTATCAATCGAAGATTCACTACTTAGGGTATGTCATCTCTAGTGAAGGCATCGTCGTGGATCCAGTCAAGGTCGAGGCTATCATGGAATGGCCTACACCGACGAATGTAACAAAAGTGCATAGCTTCATGGGTTTAGCAGGATACTACTGACAGTTCATAGAGGGATTTTCGAGCATAGCAAATCCGATCACAGAATTACAAAAGAAAAACAATAATTTTTTTTGGACCGAGAAATGCGCGGAAGCATTTCGGAGGCGCAAGGAGTTGTTGAAAATAGGACTGGTACTAAAGGTGCCAGACATGGACACGGACTTCTTGGTATGCACTAACACATCCAAGGAAGGCTTAGGCGGAGTCTTGATGCAAGATGGATGAGTGATCGCTTACATTTTGAGGAACTGAGAAAGCATGAGGAGAACTATGTGACGCATGATTTGGAGTTGTTAGCCATTGTATATCCCTTGAAGGTTTGGAGACACTACCTTGTTGGATGAAAATTTGAACTAAAGACTGACCATTGTGGACTACAACAAATATTTACGCAAAGTTACCTGAACGCGTGACAACGACGTTGGTCTGAATTGCTTAGCGAGTACGACTTTGAGATTACTAACATAAAAGGAACAGTGAATCGAGTGGCGGATGCATTGAGTCAGAGACCATGCATATTTTTAGTGCTGCCTCTTCAGACGAATCTGTGTGAAAATATTCTAACTTTACAGTGTGACGATTACTGGTACAAAGAGGTCGATTTTTTTATCGGACAAAACACAATGATGGTATCACGATTTGAAGGATTTTTGTTTGATAGAGATGGATTATTGAGGTTTAAAAATTGGATCTACGTACCGTTGAATGAAAAATTGAGGATATTGATCCTGAGCGCGGCTCATAGATCAGTATACATGGCTGACCCGTGAGTCACAAAGATGAGGGAAGACCTTAAGCCCGTATTCTTCTGGAAGGGAATGAAGGCAGACATAGTCAACTATGTGGCCAGATGTATAGAATGTCAGTAGGTAAAGGCTGAACATAGACACCCAACAAGATTAGTACAACCACACACTATTCTAGAATCGAAATGGGAGGTTATTTCAATGGATTTTATTGTTGGATTGCCATTGAAGGCAAGGAGACATGACTTTATTTTCATAGTAGTAGACACTATGACAAAGAGTTCTCACTTTATTCCTATGTGTATGACATATTAGGCACCTGACATAGCTAGAATTTTCATCATTGAGATTGTGAGGCTACATGTTGTGCCTAAGAGGATTATATTCGATCAAGGATCGGTGTTTACTGGACGATTTTGGACGAGTTTCCAAGAGGCCTTGGGAACCCAACTCAACTTTAGTACTGTGTATCACCCGGAGACTAACGATAAGACCGAACAAATGAACCAAACCTTGGAGGACATGTTGCACATGTATGTGATGGACCAACAAAAGCATTGGGAAGAATTCTTTCCACTGATAGAATTCACTTACAACAACAGTTACCAGAGCACCATTAAGATGGCACCTTTCGAGTTTCTTTATGGGCAATCGTGTCGGACACCTTTGAGTTGGGATCGTCTTAAGGATAGGGTCCTAGTAGGACTAGAAGCGATCCAAGAAATGGAAGAGAAAATGCAAACAATAAGGAAAAGTATTAAAGAAGCGTAGGATCGACAGAAGCGTTATGTTGATGCACACCGGGTCGACCGTAGTTACGAGGTTAGCAATCGAGTCTTCTTACGGGTTAAACCGCATAAGAGTTTGATCAAGTTTGGAAAGGGAGATAAAATCTCTCCTAGGTTCATGGGACCTTTCGAGATTGTGGAGAGGAAGGGGCTCGTGACCTATCGACTAGCCTTGCCTGATTCTTTGAGGCATATGCACGATGTTTTTCATGTATCTATTTTGAGACATCATATTAGTGATCCTACACATGTTATTGACATGAGTTCATTGCAGGTATCGGATGAGGGGGCACTCATGGATAAGCCGGTATGGATCTTGTATCATCATGTTTGATAGCTACGACATCGAATGATAGAGAAGGTCAAGGTCCAGTGGGACAATTATAGTCTGCACTCAGTGACCTGGGAGGACGCATATGATATGCACCAACAGTTTCCATTTTTTTTTTATAGATAGACATATGATATTGTGATACACTTTATTTTGGCATTTATACTATGAAACTTCGGGATGAAGTTTAGACCAAGAGGGGGTGTATGTAACATCCCACTCTGGCACATTGAGCGAACTTATTCTTTGAGGACACTTGCTCGTAAGTGATCCAGATTTTTATGCATATAAAACTTTTGATTTTGATTATGAGGTGTTATGGGTTGATGACATGTTGTTTTACTACATTGACATAAACAAGTGCTATTGACTCAGTTTTACTGAGTGTGCGGGGTTTTGGATCTCGAGGATGCAGAGGCATCGATGGAACCCCTTGGACTCTGGATCAATTCAGGCAATGTACCATTGGGGTTTGATTGTTTTACTATGATATTAGTGCATCTGACTAGATGATATGATATGGATATGTTCTAACATGATTTGTTGATGATGCAGGCTAACGATAGCTTGCCGACCAGACTCACATATGGAGTAAAGAGGTCACGCATGACTACCAGAGATGTTGAGGGAGAGGTGTGGATAGCAGCCCTGCCACAGCCTACTAGCATTCCCACCATGGCTCAAACTATAGGTTAACGATTACCTATTTTGAGAGGACCCACGATGCTATGAGGGCACACTACGATGGTCGCTCACGATGATTCTAAGGGGCGTACAATAAGGTGGGGGCCTTATTCCTTAGAGGCCCTTAGTCTCCCACAAGTTCACCTAGCGGAGTATTGACTCTAGGGGTTATGGATATCTACCAAGTCAGTCAAGAGGCGAGTGGCATCCTTGGAGCATGTGGTGCATCCTGAAGGGCACGTCGCACAAGAAAAATAGAAAGAGGTGAGTGACACCCTTGGAGCATGTAGTGGGTCCTGAAGGGCACATCGCGCATGGAAACAAATGAGGTGAGTGGCATGCTTGGAGAACCTAGTGCGTCCTGAAGGGAATGTCACGTTGTTGATGATAGAGGGATGAACCTAGATGGCCTTAAGATGAATAACATGTTAATTTATTTTTAAAACAATTTCCCTAATTAAATGTCGCCCAATATGAAATATAAGGCCTAAGTCTAAATTATGTTAGTGGTAAAATTTTGTCTTCTATAAAAAAAATAATAATAATAAAAATAAAAACAACTTAGATAATAATTATGATCTTCATGAAATCTTGTAACATGAAGGGAGCAAGAAATTTAATTTATTCATAAAAAAATAAAATATGTGGATATAAAATGTACAGAGGGAATTAATTGTTTTATCTTTTTGATAACTCAAAATATACTAATTTAATGATAAAAGGGAAAAGGGGTTAAATTCCACACCTTCCTTTTTGAGTTCTAATTTAAAAGGGGAAAGAGGGAAAATAAGTTTTTTAGGAAACTAGGAAAAGAGGTAACATAAAAAGGGAAAAAGGGGAACTTAAGGGATAAAGCGGAAGGTCAAACTTAGTAAAGCATCTACCATTTAAGAACCTTCTAATTTAAACTGAACTGGCAATTTAATAAAAGGGAAAGCTATTAAAACTTGTAAGAGAATTTGGGGACACCGAGGAGCGATTCTAGGAGTAACTCTAGGTGGGTGAGGGAAATAAAGATAATTAATAAATTAAAGAAATCAATTTATGGAGGAATGAAGGGTTGGGTGACACTTGTACGGAGAAGAATTTTTAGGATTTTATTTTTAAAACTTTAATTAAATGAGATTTTAGGAAATAAGGAAAGTTTGAAACTCTATAAGATAAAGGAAGGAGAATGATGAATGATCTTTTTCTGTTTGCGTAATGTTATGCTGCAGAATTATCCACTTGACTGACTTAACTTGTGGGAGTTGGGATACCCAGCTCGGTGAGGAGTGGTAGCTCGGCCTTCCAAGGCAATATGGGAGCTAGACAAAATCTCTAGAAGGTGTGTGTGGCCCCTTTGTGGCTCGGGGCGCTAAGGGGGAAGAAGAGTAGCCCTAGCATTGGCTGGGAGGTACCGGTGAAGTCTCGACGTTCGAAGAGCGGTAGTTGCACGGAGTGTGCAGACGTCATTCAGAGTGGGTGATCAGGCAATGGTACGCGCTTTTCATTTTGTATGGTAGAATATATTAGGACTTATGATTGGTTCTGCATAGTTAATGGAGAAGTAAACTGATGTTTTTGAATGAAATTATTCTTACCCTAGCTCAATGGTGTTGTCTCCTATGGCCTTGGTTTTCCCACATGTCCTGACCACCTGGTTGTGATTGATTGTGTCCTTTTGGTTGTTTTCCCTTCATCCTTATCTCCTCAGTCCTTGCCTGAGTAGTTGGCCAGGAGCTTGATATACGATCATCACCTTAGCATTAAAATACCTATGGATCTCAATGCCCTACTTTTCTCTGTGAGGATGATGAAGCAAAGGATAAACCTATCAGTCATTTACCTCCATTGTGGTCGTTTCCTGAGTGTTTGACTTGCGCCTTCTAGTACGACCTTTGTGTATGGATTATCTTGCTTCCTTGTTGGTTATTTCTCTGTGCCTCGACTAATAGAGTCCATGCGATCCTTTCAATGAGTTATCCTTATGGACCTGGCGTTCTCTTACTATTGTCAGCAATTTTTATATTGGTAACCTGAGATGTAAAAGTGGTTAACTTCAATCTACATTTTGTTTCTCATTAGATTGACTGGTTTTTAATACTTCTGCGATCGTAATTATGTAACTGATGTAAAAATATTACCTCTGCTTTTGTAATTAGGTAATCGATGTAAAATATTACTTCAGTGATTGCTTTGTTGAAAGCTGTAAATTATTAACCCTTCGTTTTGTTAATGATGGAAAATTTTAACACTGGGTCCCTTGCCCACAAGTTTTTACCCTGACGTTTTACTCAGATTTACCCTTACTCCCTCAATGATTTGACATTGGTTGCTATGTTTCTCTTTTTATTTTAACGAATTACTAAGTGTTTGTTTATATTCTGAATATCATTGTTGGAATTTTCCCTTTGAGCAATTTGGAAGGCCCTTGAATGGAAATGGAACATTGTCTGCTTGAGCCTTGGTCTACATTTGTTTTTCCTAGCTAACACCAATTTCTCTACCAACGATTTCATTGCCCAGATTTTGACCACTAACTAACTATCACGGATTCTATTGCACAGTTGTGTTATATATATATTTTTATCTACAGGCCTTAAACACCCACATTGACATTTAACAGATTGACTGAGTTGTTGTTTTTCCCACGATTTGCCTTTACATTATGGCTTGCAATTAGGTGTCAATCGGTGATTTTCTTTTATGGTAAGGCAGAGAGTAGACATAGATATCTACCCATTTTATTTTCTTGCCTGCAAGTTGGTTACAAAACAACCATTTCCGGTTTGTATGGACAGCGATTTACTCCTCCCTTAGATAGTGTGTTGATCATTGCTTGGCGGTGAGTTTTCTTTTTAGTTGAAAGACCACGTTTTTCCTTCGATTGAGGCCCATGCTTTTCCAGTCCATTCACCTCCCTAGATCGCCTTAAAATTTGTTGACTGTGTTTCTATTGCAATGACCACGTTCACCCCTTAAATGGGTAGTGTTGTGATTGATTGATTCACTGTGGTTGGGCGCCTGGTTGTTAGGCTTCGACCTATATGTTGTTGATATGGCTTGTGGATTCATGTATTGGCTACGATGATGTTGTGGGCCACTGTCCAATCCCATCATTTAATTTATATGCACCTTTCCCAGTGCATGGAGAAGAGAGTGACAAGATATTATTTCTACGTTTCGGAGTCAGCCAGAATCTCGGGATTGCCCAGTGAGATTTTCTTTAACCAACACTTGTTTTCTTCCTTTTTTTACACAGACTTTTATTATCATTTGGCCAACGCTCTACCAAGAGGTTTTTGGCGTTCTAGTTTCGAATCCCGAGCCCAAAGCCTTCGTTTCAGTCTTGTGTCTCATTAAAAGTGTTCTCATTGTTTACCTTGCATCCCTCTTGAACCCGATTCTGGTGTGCTTTATTTAAATATTGGGAAGCTAATACTCAATCACAATTTTACTCGACACCTTTTCCACCCTGCCCTTTATTACCTAATGTACATATTTAGGAAGTTAAAAGGAGCCTCAAGTTGATATTAAGTTCTTTCCAATTAAAATTTACAGTTCAGTTTATCATTATTCTAGGTTAAAATTTTGTTTAGTTTAAAATTTATTTTAAATTCATACTACAATTAAGATTTATTCCTACAAAGTCATACTTTCTCTAGTAGTGTAAGAGTGGCTTGAATGTAGAGAGTGGTTTTCACTTTTATATTTTTATTTGTTTCCTATTTATAGTCATAGTGTAATGATGGTAATCATATATGATGGAATCCCCATGTAAAAGATTGTACTCACTTTTAATTATATTCATATTCCTGTTTATTTTCACATCTATAAATGATGGTAACCATTAAGGAGTAAGCTTAGGTTATTTTTTACTTGCACCCTGTGGCTTATGGATGTCATAACCTTAGTTTCGCATTCATGGCTAAGTGGTTGGGAAATCCATCCAATCACATGTTGTTGGTATGTTGCTGATAAAAGAAGGATGACCTTATGTTGATGATAATTTTGTTTAGCATGTACGATAATGTCGATATTTTCCCTCATTTTTCTTTTTATGTTGATTCTTATAAGTTTTCCCTTTTTCTAAAAGAGATATGAAAACACATCCCTTAAGTTCATTGTACACTTAGGCGTGCTTGGGTTATAAAGGAGTGGTAAGGCAAGGCACTCAACTCTCTTGCGCTTTATGACAATGTGGATGCAGTATTGAAGGTTTTAGTTTCTCGCTTCTTGCACAATGTATTGTATGTCATGAATGATAGTCATGGACTTTAGGTTTCTTGCACATTTGGATTTATATAGTAAATGGTGGTTTTAGATATTTAGTTTTCATCTAGTTTATTTTTGAATGATGGCTTTAAACTTACTTATTTCATGCGCACATGAAAATTAAGGTATTGAATGACGTATTGCATAATGTTTAGATTTTACCTCTTGCGCGCAAGGGAATGTCAATGTAAGGAATGGTTGCCGGTTATTTACTTCTTGCGTCATCAAAAATTTATTGTAACAATTTAGAGTGTAAGAGTGTATAAATTGCGACCTTATAAAAATATCATACTTTTCAATATGGGCGTAAATAAAGTGTTTCAATGTCTACCTTATGCAAAATTCATTAAAGGGTCGATTTTAAATATTCTTGAAAGATCTATAGAATTGATTAATGTGGAGCGAAGGGTCCTGGATGATCTTGATGTTGTCATTTAGCTTTGTTGATTTGGGGTGGGATGTAGACACCTCCTTGTTCCTCAGAACAATCACCAACCCTGAGACCTTAAATGGTAAAAATCGATGGGAACTTGGTCTTGAGCGTTGCTTATGTGTCTTTGAGGTCCTAACCATTGCAGGGTAGGACGAGCATGTATTCATTCTTATTTTCATCGGCTGAATGTATTACATTGATTACAGGTGTTTGATGTGCTTTTATGTTAGGCCATTATGTTGTTGTTGCATGAGTTGCATGCATTGTGTCGTCGTCGTGTTGCGATGTAGAGTATAATGTCTTTATTACCCTTCTACACGCACACACACAAAAAAAATATTTCACTTGTTATGAGAGGCTTGTTTTCGTAACTAAACGAGAGGGTTTTTATAGATGTAGGGTATTGTAAATATTCTTGAAGAAGTTTGATTCCATTATTCTTTCTTTTTAGAAAATTTGTATCTTCCTCCACTTTGTAAACCATGTTCGTCTCTGGAAATTTCAACATCTCCCTGAATATTGAATGTGACAAGGAAATAGGAGAACTACTATGCATTTTGATGACCCTTCTATTCTAGATAAACTTGTCGATGCACCAGGTGACAATATCCTTACATTCAAAGATTTCTAGGATGCAACCTGTGAGAACTATCTATGAAGTCCACACCTTGTTGTTTTCTTTACCAAGTAGACTTGAATAATTCTAGTACGACGAGGACTAGTCCTAGCTTTGGTATTCTCTGGAATAGAGGTACAAGGTATCTTCATAGAACTGTTGTTTTCTCCTGACTAATTTCGCGGAGATGAAAAAAATTTCTTGTATTATTACTTTTCACAGTAAAATTATTTTAGGTTATATTTTATTTCGATGGAAGCATTGCTCAAAATAACTATTACTAACCTCGAAATAAACACCATTAAATAACGCCCATTTCATAAATAAATTTAGTAGTTAAGTCCACAAGGATAGCACTAAATGTGACTTTGAGAAATGTGAAGGAAGGGACGTGTGATGGAAGAGAGTATGAGTGAATGATCAGAATGGAAAGGTGAGTCCACAAGTCTGAAATTATGAATAGATGAAATGGCTAAGTGTTGGGTTACATTGGGCAGACTATGGGATGAGTGGAGGTACAACAATGTAAGTTCACGAGTGTGAAAGTATGAAAATCCATGATGAAAAAATAAACTAAGTGTTGGGCGGACTGATATAGAGGTAAAGAAAGCATAATACAAGTCTGAAAGTCCACAAACATAGTGAAAACGACTAAGTGTGTAAATATTGTCACAACAAAGAAAGGGAAAGTGAGGGGAATATGAGAGATTTGGGAAGGGAAAATTTATAAGTAGAATAAAGGAGGTAAGAAAATAAAATGGGAAAACAAAAATATAGGGGAAGCACAAAACAAGTTCAATAGGTCCCTGAGGTGCAAATCTTAGTAATAAATTCACATGTCTCATGCTTGGAGGGTCCCCTTTTATTGAACATGTAAAATTAATATCTATTACAAAGAGCACATCATTCAATTTACTAATGTCACTGAGATGGGACATCATCATCAAAATTCATGTACAAAGGTAAATACTTTTGGACATAGAGAACAAGGATTTTTTTTCTCGCATGTCCATGACTTGTTGGACTAGATTTTGGCTAAGAAACAATGACCTAGGGGAATTTTGTATTTCAAAATCACTTGAGGATCACACCCATCCTAGGCCACACCAACCCTTATCACAGATTGATTTTTAGGTGTCTCCTTCAAATAGTGGTGGGTTTCAAACGTGGGTTTCCATGTAGAATGAGTCCCATTGAAACTAATCACTCTGATAGGATTTGACAAAAATAAGTTATTTATGAAGGGAATGTTGATAGGGGTTTGTCTCTCATTGGATATTGATGTGTATTTAGTGATTTTTATTACATATAAATACATTACTATTACATAAATGTTAAGAAAACTAACAACTTTGTCAATAACATGTATAGTGTTTAAAATAGACTTTGAGTAAGCAATGTTGAGTAAAATGAATAGCTTCACCAATCGAGTGGATGACCTATCGATAACCAATTATTATACTAAGAAATGTTGAGAAAAATAATAACTTCATGGAGAACATGGATGTGTTTTAAAAATAATTAAGTTAATTTTAATAAATAGAAACATGTATTCAAAGACATGCACGAAGGGAATATAGATGGTGCTTTGAGGGATTTATATAACATGTTTTATTATATATGGTAGTGTCCACATTGTTTAGGTGGGAATAAAGGATTTAGGTAAAAGGTGTCAATGCCAAAAATTGTTTTTTCTCTTAATGGATGAAGTGGTGAATTATTCCACTATTGCTTTATACAAGTTGAGACACCTTTGGGGCATGAGTCAAACCTAATCCAAATAGTGAACCAACTTCAAATACAATCATTTTAATTGCAATATATTTATAACCCCAATTAGCAACATTAATATGAAAGCTCCCTCAAACTTCAAATAAACTCATTTTAATTGTAGTATCTTCATAATCCCAATTACAACACTAATATGAAACCTTTGTTTAATTACTTCAACATTCCCATTCTAGTGCTTATGGGGTATGCTAGTATATGTTGAGTTATATATCATATATTTGAAATATTATATATTACAATTACACAATGTTAATTATGTTGAAGGAATGTATGTAGGAAGATATTTTGCTTGAAACATGTCAAGAGGGAGAAACTTGGCAACCAAACCACCTTGTATTTGTACACCTATAGTTGTTAAGCATTTAAAACTCCAATGATTTTTTCCACCTTTTTTATCTTTTCATATGGATTCCAATCGGGTAATAAATTCAATCATGATTGTCTTTAAATTTAGGGTTTTGAAAAATATTCCCAACCCTCCTTTGATATGATCAAGGTTTTGACAAAGATTTGCATCCCTTCTCTAAGATGAAGAACAAGGTGAAGATTCGATTCCTTATGGATATTGTGGTCGAAAAGAGTGAGTCCATATTCTAGATGTTTTCCACCAAACATGAGCCTCTTGTGTTAAGGTGGAATCCCTTCCTTGCACCTCCAAGAGAAAGCTAATTTTTGTGTGATGTGATATACTATTAAACATATTGTTGTGAAATTGTTTGCCTTTTGGTGTACAACATTTGATTTGATGAAAGCATACATAGGTGACTCTAGAGTTCATTGAATTAGAGGATTGAAATGCTCTGAAGGTATTTCCCATTTCAAATAGATTATTTGGATCTGAATCTTTTTCATTCCACTAGGATGAGATATTCATTCTCCATGGATAGCTCAAAAAGAAGCATGCATGGGAAAATTTGTTGAATTTTAGAGTTAAAAAAATCACAATCTTCCTACTCTTAAAAGACAATCTTGTTGTTTCTTTTTCTATGTTTTAATTCATAGCTATAATATCAAGCACAAAGCTCAGATGAGATACTCACAAATAACTACTGAAAACCTTCTACTTCTACCTTCTCTACTATTTCTAGAGGAATCTTATTATACAGTAAGGGATAATTCAAGCCTCTATGCAATAAATATGTTTCTATTATAAGCATTCGAACATTTCTTCCCTTCACTTCATTACAATTGAATTCAAAAAAAACAAAAGAGTAGGTTTCATAGTAAGACTAGTTCACTAGAACATTGACAACTAGAATTTCCTCTTCTTATGTAAATTTTGCTGATTATTTTCGATATTAAATATCACCCTAAATAACTCGAGTCTAGAAAATTTCACCATTGTTTTGAGTAAAATTCATCAAAATGCACAACTATAATTCCCGAATGGGAGAAATATGTTGTAGGGAGATGTTTTTCAATCAAACTTCTTTAAATCGTATGATTTTAACCTATTTTATGAGAAAACTTCTTTAAGTCTTGCGATTTTTAGTACTGTTAAAGACAAATTTCCCAAAAAAGCAATTTTCATCACTAGTTTATGCTACATTTGTTGAACGTCATGAATTTGACATTTCCCATATCTTTTTGTGAAACGAGAGGCTTTCACCTAATAATTTTGTTAAGGCATTACAGAGTGAATAAAGTATTTAAAAGTTGAACTATTGAACACAAGTTACCAAAGAATAACTAAGAACTTTGCCCTAATCTCTAGATGCAATAAGTGATCGTTCTGTAAGATTAACATTCTGAATGTATTCCCTACACTAGAAACATTTTCATTTTGGTAAACACAACTATGGAACAAACCATAAATTCTAAATTTAATATAGGATTCCTCTTCCAAGAAAAATATGCATTTAATTTAACTTGTACCAAAACACAAATAGAAAAATAGCTTCTTTCAAATAAATTTATTCACCTATGCAAAAAATTATGACAAGACCCTTGCATATTACAACAAAAATCCTTCAAAAACACTATTTCTATACAAATATACCAGCAATCCTACACTAATTCAAATAACGCCTTCATATTTAGATATTAAATATTTCCCATCTATTACAACTCATTTATCATCTTTCTTTAAGGCTATCACATACTCATAATTTTTTTTTTATATAACAATATTGAAGTTATGACTAAGTAAGTCTAATATTCTTCTATTTGATCACACAAGTTTTATAGATGAGAAGTGACTTACATGAAAGATTATGCAAATTTAATTATTATATTTGTAATAGTTTCACGTACAACTTACTAATTTTTGTGTGTCCTAAGTTATAATATTATGTTATATTTCCTAGTCTCATATTGTAATTCATATGAAAAACTACAATTTCCATGTATTAAGTCCTATGGTAGACAAACCTTTTGTTCCTTATCCAATGAGAAAGGGTTATTGTTAGACCTGCAATATTGTTTTACATAGATCCTAAGTTTGCAAACCTTTCACTTGATTGCTGAGGTATAGTAGTCGATGGAAGGATTACTTTTAATAAGGTTTCTATGTAAGGTAATTAAAGGGTTAACCCTAACCCCCTCAATCATAACGTAGGTAAGTTAGTAAATGGTTTACCATGATCCCATCAATCATAGAGTAGGTTGAATGGATCGACATGCAATGTATGATGGTCACATAATAATCATTTTCGACATGGAGTTAATGATGTTTTGACATTTGATAATAGAGTTGTTGGAGGTTGTTAATACCATGCTTAACGTATCTTGTCTCTTATTAAAACTCATTTTCCTCTCCTGGATACCCTCGAGTGTGACAAGTGTAACCTTCTTGGAACGAGAGTTGTGGAGCTAATGTACCAACCATCCCACGTAGTTTCTAGTCATTTGATCCTCTCCTTTGGTAATCCTCCAACGAAAGATGAGGGTTCCTACTAGTTTTAGTTAGAAAGACTCAAGGGTTTCATCTCTCTATCTTAGAGCTTCTTCCGTTGTGTTCTTTGGTATTAAGTGTTGTTACCTATCCCAACCTATGTACTATGTTTTTCTTCATTAGGTTTTTCGTTTTGGATTTACTCATCATTTGGGAGCCTGGGTGTAACCATGTTAGAGGTTTGTGGCCCTTTTTCTTATTTAATGAAGTCGTGTTTACTGTTACAAAAATTCCATTACTGTTTAATGAAGTCATGTTTACTGTTACAGAAATTCCATTACTGTAGATATCAATGTTGTTTCTTTGCTGTCCTTGGTTGAACAGTTTATTAATTACTATGTGAATTTCACTTGGTTTCTTATTTATGTTTATAAACTCAATTGCAGTGGTCGTCTCAGTTCATACCTTTCTCTTGTTTTTTTGGTTTGAACCATTATAGAGTGCTCCTATAATCGTCACAACTCATTACGCATTCTATCATTCTATTTATATTTTTCTTATGTAAATATTCTTATGGTAAAATAGACCATTTTGGATACTTTAAGCTCATGATGGTCCTTGTTGTGAATGAGGGTACCCATCAACAAGAGATTTTGGTTCTGGTTGGCCGACTTGTTCTCTACAGTAGTTTCCTTCCAGGGGTTTTGAGCTATTACATGTAAAGTATTATTATAACCCTACCGTCATTCTTTTATAAAGGTTTTGTTTCCCTTATTAATGGTTGTGTGTCTTACATGTGTACTCAATTATTTTAGCAGGAGATATCCTTACATTACTCGGTTCAACTCATGTAAGTGTTTTTACTTGAATGCCTTTCTAATTGTTTCAATTTATGTTACCAGGCACCATACTAATTACTGTATTTTAAAATCCTTGTTGATAAGTGAGGCATATGGCCTCTATGCCAGGGTGTTCATCCTTCGAGAGTTATTTTTGTTTCCATACTTGACCCTAATTGTGGATAATGGATTTGATACCACTTTCTTTGTTCTAACTGGGTGGTTACCTACCGTGGTTCTATCGACCGGATTCTTGGTCTGTTAAACAAGAAGAAATGTATTATGTTTTCTGGTCTATATTTCTCTTATTGATATCCATATGGAGGTTGATTGTGTATGAAGGTTCTGTTATTTATATGAAATATTAAACTATTATGGGGTTAGTTACCCGCGTATGTATATTTATTTCTCAAAGGGGTTTTCATGCTCATTAAATTAATAGAGTCATCGTGGTTGAAGCTATGTTTAGTATTTATTAATTTATTGCTCTTGTTTCCCCAGTTTGTTGATGTGAATGGTTCCAATCCTTTACTTTCCATGCCCACATGATCTTACTTAGTTTCTTTCTCATTTTAAGTGGCTACATAACCTAGAAGGTTGGTTTCCTTATAAACTATTTTCTTATATATTCAATTATTACTATCTCGTTGTACTTATTCGATGACCTTAACTTCTAGTATATTCTATATTTCCTCTACAGTAATAGAATTATCATTCGGAATTTGTCATGTTGTATTTAGTTCAATTTATATAAAATATTCCTCAATACAAAAACTTTGTTAATTATATAATTATGCTTCTTTCAATTTGATCTAGACATTGATATAATCATTTCTTTTTTATGTTTACTATGAAAATAGTATAAAGGAATGAAACAAGAGAAAATCTCTAATCCCTAGTTAGATTATAATCAACAATAAATTATAAATTGAACAACAATTTAACTAGAAAAAAAATCCATAAATTACAAATTGAATAACAATTTAACAAGAATAAAATGGAAGAAAAACCTATAACTTGGATTTCCTTTAGGGAAAACACATATCACGTGGGTTGTTCCTTCCAACCATAAATAAAAGCTATCACATATTCTCACTCTGTCAGCCCCAAGATAAATCCATATATAGTAACTTAACCAAGTGACTTGATACAGTTCATAGGGATACAAACATTACTTAAAGATTTATGTTTCATGTAATTTTTTCTCATATTTCACATCTGCTTCAAAATGACATCACATCTTCTTTGTTTTATTTAATTTTATGATTATTCCTAGGTCTTTGACACATGTAAGAGTCTCCTTCTCATTGACCACCTATCAATTTGATTTCTACACATGTTCTTAAAATCCTGAGATTTTGTCTCACATTAGTTCAGTTAACTCAATAACTCTTCACCACTTGTCCCCCTTCTTATTTCACATGGTAGTTCTCTTTTGGATAAATGGATTCTCTCTTCTAACAGTCTCACTTTGTGTATGCTTCTTTTTTTTATTAATAAAACAATAAGTTTTTGAGTTAGATCATGAGGATGCATAATGTGTTGATAACAAATAATAATAATAATAATAAGTTTTAAATTTTGAAATTTTGGGGTATCACATCCACCCCCCCTTAGAATTTGACATCATCCTCGATGTTATACGATATTGGTATGGATAATTCTGCAAAAGAAATGGATATGCTTTCCACATATGATTCTCCATTTCTCATGTAGCCTCTTTGGGACTAAGGTACCTCCACTACACCTTTACGTGTCTGATGGATCAATTATGGAGTGTAATCTCCCTCTCATCAAGAATATGATCTGGTTCTATAGGGAACTCACCCCCGGTTTCAGTGGTATCATATTCCAATCCAAAACATGAGTAGGATCATGTATATATTTTTTTAATAATGAAACATGGAATGCATCATGTACTTTTACCATGGATGGAAGTGCAAGATGATAGGATACAGATCCTATGTGTGCAAGAACTTCGAAGGGACCACAATATCTAGGAGCTAATTTAGTATACCTTCCAAATATTAAGTAAATCATTTTAGGAATTAGTCGTATATTCACATGGTATCCAATATTGAACTCTCTTGGGGTTCTTTTAGAGTCTACATAGCTCTTCTCCCTATCCTAAGCTACTTTCAAATTCACTTGTACCTATTTCACCGCTAGTGCCATTTCCTTCAAAATTTTAGGTCCTATCATTAATTTGTTCACAAAATTACTCCAAGAAAAAGGGGTGTTACATTTTCTTCCATAAAGAATTTCAAAAACATTAAGTTTAATTGAATTTTGGTAATGATTATTATATGATAATTCAACCATATGTAGATATTGTTCCCATTTTTTTGGTCTATTCATAACATATATTCTAATCATATCTTCTACTATTTGATTATTTCGTTTAGTTTTCCCGTCTGTTTGAGGATGGTAAGCAGTGTTGAAGTTTAATTGTGTGTCTAAGATTTTAAACAGGGCTTTCCAAAAGTTTCATGTAAATTTTGTATCTCTATGTGAGATTGCAATTTTAGGAATTCCATGTAGTTGAAAGATTTCCTTGATAAATAGATATTCTATGTTAATGGATTTATAGGTGGATTTAACTGGTATGAAGTGATGCTCTACTCAATTTATCAACAACAACCATTATTGAATCATTTTATTTATTAATTTTAGGTAAACCTGTTATAAAGTCAATACTTATTATTTCCCATTTCGATTATGAAACGAGTAGGGATTGTAGTAATCTAGTTGGATTTCGATGTTTGACTTTAACTTGTTGACATTCTATGCACTTGTTTAAATATTCAACAATTTCACCTTTTATACTAGGACAATAAAATTCCTTTCCTAACATAGTAAATATTTTCTGATAGCGAGGATGTCCTAAGTTTGTATTTTTATGTAACTCATTTAGTATTAGTAATTTAATTTCTTTTGCTTCAGGGATATACAACCTATTTTTATACATCAACAATCCATTTTTAAAAATTCCGAAGTCTTATTTTTAAATTTCATCCTGATTTCCTCCCAATTTTGATTTAATACTTTGATCTTCTATATCCTTTTCAGTCACAATCTTGATTTTTTCTCTAAAATAGTTTCATAGTTACTTATCATAATTGGATTAATCATATTTGCATGATTTCTTAAGGAATCAATTGTTGGACAATTGGTTGTTGTCATTGATGTCAACCCTAGTCATGGGTTTTGGACCGCAAGATTGATGAAGGTATTTGGACATGAAGGAAAATGAACATGCATATACAACACCCATGGATGGATAGTATACATCATGTTATTTCCGGTGGTATGTGGCACATCATGTGGATCCTCATGGTTGAGGAGAAATGAATTTTTGAAGATGACAAAGTGAACTGAAGAAGAAAGTACATGTAGGCCCTGAAGATAATTAAAGAAAAGAATTACAAAATAAGAAAGTGTCATGTTGGCGCTAATGTTAAAAGGAAGTCACATAAATGGTATAAATAAACATCATTATACATTCATTTGATACAAGTCAAATTTCAAAGGTAATAAGAAGAAAATAAGGTCATATTTCAAGGGAGGATGAAGTCTTTTGGTGATGTTTTCTAAGGTATGTTATTTTCAGGTCATCTTACCATTTTTACTATACCTTTTTTTCTAGAATGATTCAGATGGTGAAATCACTATGGTATTGAAGAGATATATCAAGTTACCTCTGGTAAAAATTTCATCTCTTGATTCGCTATAATTATGGAGATACACTTTGTGGAAGATAGTGTTTGTGACCAATCTTGAAGCTAGTCAATAAACAGGTGTTCCAGGTAAAATAGTCATAACTTCTTCATCGATCATCCAAATGAAGTGGGACAAATTTCATTGGAAAGAGTACAAACTTTAGTTTCTTGTGTGTGAGTTTCAAAATAGGATGTTAATTATTGAGCGCGGGGAATTTTGTGCAAGTTCACTCTCCTGAATATACCAGAATTGAATAAAGTATACAATTCTTTCTATAACCTCTTTTTGGGGAGGATTCAAGGAGTGAAAATTTGAGGCGTTTCAGAGAAGACATTGAGTAATATTATCTATAGGATCAGAGAAGTATAAGAATTGAAGAATTGCATAAATTGAAGAAATCTCAGGAAGCATTATTAAGTTCTATGTGATGATTGGTATATGGTGATGACTTAATGTAAAGTTTTATTATCTCTCATATATTATTGGGTGGAAGTAAGGGGAAAGGATGGAGAGTTCAACTCTCTCTTAATATTGGAGGATTGTATCTTCCTATTGGAGGTTTATCCCTCCCTTTACATTTGGAATATGTAGCTACCTTTGGAAGTCATTACTTCCCTTGAACAATAACTATTGATTATTTCTCATATATTGTGCATGGTGTATTGTGGTGTATTGGTGTAACTCTTATACTATTT
>ML788080.1:41158-57144 GCA_009831015.1 Picea engelmannii
AGGGGGAGATTGTTGGAAGATTGGTTGTTGTCATTGATGTCAACCCTAGTCATGGGTTTTGGACCGCAAGATTGATGAAGGTATTTGGACATGAAGGAAAATGAACATGAATATACAATACCCATGGATGGATAGTATACATCATGTTGTTTCTGATGGTATGTGGCACGTACCGTGGATCCTCATGGTTGACGAGAAATGAATTTTTGAAGATGACAAAGTGAATTGAAGAAGGAAGTACATGTAAGCATTGAAGATAATTAAAGAAAAGAATTACAAAATAAGAAAGTGTCAGGTCGGCCCTAATGTTAAAAGGAAGTGACATAAATGGTATAAATAAACATCATTATACATTCATTTGATACAAGTCAAATTTCATAGGTAATAAGATGAAAAGAAGGTTGGATTTCAAGGGAGGATGAAGTCTTTTGGTGATGTGTTCTAAGATATGTTATTTTCAGGTCATCTTACCATTTTTGCTATAAATTTTTTTCTAGAATGATTCAAATGGTGAAATCACTATGGTATTGAGGATATATAACAACGTAGCTCTGGCAAAAATTTCATCTCTTGATTCACTATAATTATGGAGATACACTCTGTGGAAGATAGTGTTTGTGACGAGTCTTGAAGCTAGTCAATAAACAACTGTTCCGGGTAAAACCGTCATAACTTATTCATAGAGAATACAAATGAAGTGGGACAAATTTCATTGGAAAGAGTATGGTCTGTAGTTTCTTTTGTAAAATTTTCAAAATTGAATGTCAATTATTGAGCGCGGGGCATTTTGTGCAAGTTCACTCTCCTAAATAGACTAGAATTGAATAAAGTCTACCATTCTTTCTATAACCTATTTTTGGGGAGGATTCAAGGAGTGAAAATTGGAGAAGTTTTAGAGAATACATTGAGTAATATTATCTATAGGATCGGAGTACTCCAAGAATTGAAGAATTGCATAAATTGAAGATGTCTCAGGAAACATTATCAGGTTCTATGTGATGATTGGTTGATGGTGATGATTTAATGTAGAGTTTTATTATCTCTCATATATTATTGGGTGGAAGGAAGGGGCAAGGATGGAGAGTTCAACTCTCTCTTGATATTGGAGAATTGTGTCTTCCTCTTGGAGGTTTATCCCTCCCTTTACATTTGGAAGATGTAGCTACCTTTGGAAGTCATTACTTCCCTTGAACAATAACTATTGATTATTTCTCATATATTGTGCATGGTGTATTGCGGTGTATTGGTGTAACTCCTATACTATTTTTCATTGCTCATTGGATATTGTTGAATGGTTTAAGTATAAGTTGAAAAAGGTTTTAATTTGTACTTGATACTGATTCACCCCCCCTCTTAGTATCAACATCAACAACCTTATTTTATTTTCCCTTGATATTTCTTATTTCAAAATCGTACTCGCTCAAGAAGGATAACCACCGTGCGTGTCGAGCGTTGAGATTTTGTTTATCAAATAGGAAATTCAATGCAATATTTCCAAACATCAATAGGAATTTTTGTCCTATCAAATAGTGTCACCACATCTTTATGTGTGTATTATCGTGGCTAATTCTAAGTCGTGTGTTACACGATGTCTTTCATGTTTCTTAAGATTCCTATATTCGTAAGCAATTACATGATTATCCTGCATTACTATTCTTCCCATCCATTCAATGCATGCATCTATGTATACAACAAAGTCCTTATATGGATCTGATATTTTTAGTATAGGGGATGTTGTTAGGAGATGTTTTAGTTTTCAAAACTTTCTTGGCATTTTTCAGACCATATAAATTTTGTTCCTTTCTTTTGTAGGGATGTTAGAGGATGAAAAATATTTGAAAACCCTTCAAAAAAAATTTGGTAATAGCTTGTTATACGAATAAATGACCTTGTGTATGGAACATCTTTTGGAATTTCCCATTCCATTATGGATCTTATTTTCTCAAGGTCAACAACTATTCCCTCTTTAGAGACTACATGTCCTAAATATTGAATCTTATCCTTATAAAAATCACATTTACTAAGTTTAGCATATAGTTTCTTCTCTCTAAGTATCTGTAGAACTATTCTGAAGTGTTCTTCATGCTCATGTTGATTATTTGAGTATATTAGTATATCATCAATGAAGATGATTACAAATTTATCTACGTATTTACTTACGATACTATTCATTAGACAAGTGAATGAAGTTGGGGCATTTGTTAACCCAAAGGGTATCACTACAAACTTGTAATACATATACATCATCCTAAAAACTATTTATATATATATCTTCGTTTTTAATTCTTACTTGATGATATCCTTCTTGCAAATCGATTTTTAAAAATATTGTTGCCCCACGTACTTGATCGAACAAATCATCAATGTAGGGTAAAGGATATCTATTTTTAATTGTCATTTTATTAAGTTGTCAATAGTCTATACATAGTCATAAGGTTCCATCTTTTTTCTGACAAGTAGTACCGGTTGTCCCCAAGGAGATACACTTTCTTGAATATACCTTTTGTCTAATAACTCTTGAAGTTGATATTTTAGTTCATTAACTTCTAATATATTCATCTGATATGGAGCTTTTGAAACTGGCACCGCTCCGGGTAGTAATTATAACATCTTGATCTTTCGCACACTGAGAAGACGTAACCTTTGAGGACACTTCCGTGCAAGTGATCCAATTCATTATATGATTGGTTTTTTTTATTATGATTATGAGATGTTGTGGATCTCATGATATGTCATTTTTTCTATATTTGCATCGACAAGTGATATTAAATGGGTTTTCTTAAGTGTGAAGGACTCTGGACGTTAGAGGATGTTGATGGCATCGATGGATCTCCTTGGACTCTGGATCGGGTTAGGGAGTGGACTGTTATGGTTTGAATTCTTTTGATATTACAGATGTGACATATGAATATATATTATGATGTTGATCGTTATAGCTGACATGTTTCGTTGATGGATGCAAGCTGACGATAGCTTGCCAACTAGATTCACATTTGAAGTAAAGGGGTCATGCACAATAACTAGAGACATTGTGGGAGAGGTGTGGCAACAACCCTTCCATATCCTACTAGCACTCCCACCATGGATCTAACTGTAGGTTAATGACTACCTAGTTCCAGAGATCCACGATGTTGTGAGGTCAGACTGTGACATTCACTCACGATGATTCTAAGGGTCGTGCAATAAGGTAGGGTCCTTATTCCTTACAGGCCCTTAGTCTCCCACAATGTCACCGGATGGAGTATGGACTCTAGGGGTTTTGACATCTACCAATTTTAGTCAAGAGGCGAGTGGAACCCTTCGAGCACGTAATGCCTATTGAAGGGAACGTCATGCAAATAAAAATTGAATGCAGGCGAGTGGCACCCTTGGAGAACGTAGTGTGTCCTGAAGGGCACGTCGTGATTTTATCTATGGTGAATTTAACAAACCTAATACCTAGAAAACTATTCCTCCTTAGGACCCAGTCATCCTTAAAATGAAAGACATTATGAGTAAAGTTTAATAACAAATTTTTTCCCTTAAGAACTGTCGCCAAGCCTAGTGAATTTAAAACCTAGGTCTAAGTAGAACCTAGAAACAAAAAAAACAACTAAATAAACATGTAACAAGAAGGGGGTAAACCAATTTCAAACATTAATTATTAAGTAAAAACTTTAATGGAGGATTAAATTATTAAAAGGATAATTTCTTGTTTATATCTAAACCTGCTAATTAGAATTCTCTAGTATTGTGTGTGTGGCCCCTTTGCAGCTTGAGGGGATTAGGGGGAAGAATAGTACCCCTAGCGTTGGTTGGGAGGTACTGGTGAGGTCTCATCGGTTGGTAAGAGGGAGCTGGACGGAGCAAGTACGCGACAATGAATATGAAGAATTCACATTGGTTACGGTATGCATGTGTAAATTTTGTATGGAAAATGTATTTAAGTTTTCTCCATATGAAAATATATAATGGTGAATGTACACATGTAAAATTTGTAGTAAAAAAATAGTTAATTTTTTGTACTGAATATCTGTGTTAAATGTATTCCATCTTAGAAGTAAAAATTGGTTGCAATGGTTGTTAATATAAGTTACAGAGTAGATATGTGTTAAAACCCTTAAATTTTTACACTCCTACCCTTGCTTCCTTCCTGTCGTTTCTATACTAGCTTTAGTTTGCAGTTAAAGGGGAATTCCTTCCTCTCCAAGAGTTCTTCCGCCTAACCTTATAATCACTTGTTCCATTTCCTGAAACTTGAAACATCTGGTGAAATCCCTGAAATGTCTAGTCACCCTTTATTTGAGCCTTTCCCTCTTACTCCCCTGTCGTAGGCGGATTGGCTGGTTTTTCTTTTTTATGACTAAAATTATGTTTACAACCCTACCTTTCACACCACCCATAGAGTAATGGTAAAGGACGCATGGTCATTACCAGTCAAGTTATTGGTTCAATCCCATACTTATGGCTTCAGCCTTGATCAAATCCATCCTCTGTTCCTCCCCAAACCTATCCAGCCGTGAGCATTCCACTTTTTGGTGCATTCAGGTAAAGTCATCATAGCAATCCCAAAGAAAGCGTTACCACACTTGTCAATAGAGTGTATCGTCTAGACAAGTTCGTCTCGACTAATTTGTCTTCCATAAGAAGGTGGAATGATGGGCTCTGCGTTTCATCGTTGTAATCAATGCCATTGCAATTTTTTTGAATTGTACGCTAGTTTATCATGTGTGTTTGTGTGGCTTCCTGTTCTCATATCTCGTCTTGGTGTGGAGGATCAGAAACATTCATTTTTCCTCTCAAATGATGCTAGTCTTGAGGAAACTCCTTTGGCACCTTCAAGTTTCTTTCCCAATGCATTAGAGACTCATGGATCTTGATATTCTATTGAATCCTCTAAAAGGGCCAGCTAGATGAGGTCGAAGTTTACCTTCCTCGTAGTTTTCATGTCAAATTCATGGTAATTTGAATAACACCCTGTGCCAGCGGATGTGTTCTCCCCCTCCCATTGCACGACCTGCTTGACTTGCAAAACTATTTGATTTGGTTCATTTACTGGTTGTTCCTCTTCTAAGGTGGGGTTCCATTCCTTCTTAGCTAGCAATGCTATTCTCTCTCATAGAGGATTAGCTCTTAAGTATAGGCAAGAGGTAGAGGTATGCATTCCTTATCTATTGCTGCAGTAGTGGAGGTAGAAGCATTACTTCCTAGTTAGCATGTGAACTTGGTATTCACTCACTCTGGATTCACCTAATCATATTTGGGGAACACTGGATTCGTCGATAGATAGAGGAACACAAGAAAAATAGTGATTGAAGGCAAGTTTGTTAGTTCTCGATCGATGGTCAGCTCTCTCGTCTACGTCACAAATGGAAGTCATAAGAACTAGTATGAATACAATACACATAGGATCTATATGTGATTAGGTCTCAGTATATATTAGATTACTATAATTACATAAGCTCTTATCTACATGTAAGATCACTAAAATTATTTCTTTGGGATCATATAAAGACTGAAATGGCTGCATTAAGGAAGAAGATTTTATCTATATAGGAGTAATACACTTAGTTGGTCGAAGTGAAAAACAATGTTTCTAAACTTAAAGAAGAGGTTTCCCCAAAAAAGTTGTGGTGTCTAGAATTGTGCGTTGATCCCATGCCCATCCTCGCCCTCGCCTGTAGTATTGAGACTTAGCCTTGTGGGGAAGTGACCGGATATTTCCTCTGAGTTGACAGAGAGATCATCAACTGTGGATTCCTCTTCATGGTGGCAGAGAAATTTTTTGGCAGAGACATCAAGGTGAGTGCATTAATGACCTGCAGCGGCAATTATAACCATTGTATAATAACGATGACTCTGGTGATCTAGTGGTAGCGACTGACGACAGTGAGCTAATTAAGACAATGCATGTTTTTGAACGATTTAAACAATTGTGTATATATCGGGTTATTGTTGATGATGGATGTCGGTACCCAATATAATTTCCATTATAACAGTTAAATAAAAGTTAATTGTGAATAACGGATAATGTTTTAATAGTTCGACATCAATTTATATGGTTCCATTTTAATTGTGATTATAGTAGTTTTATAACAGTTTAAGTGTGAGTAACAGTTTAACAATTTTTCCTATTCTTTATTAAGTTCAGTTTCAATTGTATACAACAATTTTATTGTGGAATAATTATATGACAATTATCCCTTCTCATAGATTAAATTCTTTCGCATCCATCAATAAGTTTAATTGTAATTAGGATTATCGCTTGTAATAGATTTTATTGCCTTTACAACAGGGATCCCTGTATGATAAATTGTAATTATTAATTATAAGTCGTTTATTCCTCTTATTCTTTAAAGGGTAGAATTTTGCAAAAGGATAGAGGAACCCGACTTTATGGAAATCATAATTATTTAAGGGAAAACAATAATTGATTAATTATGAGGTACATTAGTGCTTATGATGTTAACGGGTGATGTTTAAAGGAAGGAAGGGAATCCTTGTTACTTGTTAATTAAAGATTATACAGGTTAGATAATAATTTGTTTAATATATAAGATCTTCCATTTGTATTGTTAAAAGGATGTTATAGTGGAGTGTTGTTTATGCTTTTAATTTTATAGATGAGTTTATTGGAATAATAAACCCTTGAATGGAAAGTATATGTTGCTTAAAGATGGTTAGTTGGTTTTACTTTTAGATGGTGATTGGTTACTGATGTTGTGAATTATTCCTTATGATGATAAATATCTAATGCTTTACACCTAGTCGTTGCGCCAATTTACTTGTATTGATTATAGTCACCTTGCTTCCATTTTTTCTTTATAGTTTAGAGCGCCTTCATCTAATGATGTCATATAATGTATGATAGTGAAAGTTGGATTTGATGCACGTTGTATTTTATGCTTGGTTGAAGGTTTCAAATTATTTTGTTTTCATGTGGGTCCCAAACGGCCTTGTTGCATTGTGGGGACATGATACCTTATTATTGGGTCATTGCGCACGTTGATAGATAAGCACATATGAAATCTTGCTTAGGGTCATGCGCCTCCCAATGTGGATGATGTTATTTTTGTAACTAAGGTTGTACTTGTTTTGTAATGTTAGTGTGATTGTATCTCATTCAACGAGAAGGTTCTGGCTACTAGTGTCATAAAGTTGTTGCATTTGGTTTGATTGATGTTTCCTTTTATCTTAGTTGGCATTGTCTTGCTTGTGTTTGGAGAGATGTAGACACCTCCTTGTTCATTAGAACAGTCGCCAATCTTGAGACCTTAAATGGTCAAAATCTATGGGAACCTGGGCTTGAGCCTTGCTTATGTGTCCTAGAGGTCGTAACCTTTGCAAGGAAGGACAAGCGGGTAGTCGTATTTATTTTTCATCTAATTGATTATCGTATGTTGCATTCAGTTGCTTGATGTGCTAGTATTCTAGGTCGTTATGGTTGTTTTTTCCTGAATTTCATCTGTTGTGCTCGTCTTCGAGTTGCATAGAATGATTGTATTGTCATTATTACCTTCCTTCATAAAAGAAAAAAAAATACTCGTTGTGCTTACTTTTTTTCGTAACGATGGGTATCATTACATATGGTATCAGAGATGGTACGATGCACGACTTGGGATCACTATGAATTCCATTGATTGAATACTTGATTATAAAATATCACTAATTAAAATTGATTTGTATTCATGTAGGCAATCATGCTTAGAGGATGTCGCAAAGGTAGACGATGAGGTGCTAATGGAGTACATGTGACTCCCCCAGTAGCATCCACGCCTAAGATGTCTAATCCCTAGGGAGATGAACAGGTTGTCGAGCAGGAACATATAACTGGGGTGATGTGTTTGGGCTAATGAGGTCCTTTCAAAGGATGTCTGAGGCACTGATCGACCATTTGGATAGATATGAGGCCAAGGCATCGACACCTCCTGAGGGTCCACCACATGCCCAGGTCGATACTGATAGCATTCACTGCAAACTTGAGAAGGTCAAATTTCTTGACCTCTTTGGTTCCCAGAACGACACAGCCTCTGAGGCATGGTTCTAGAGTATGGCGATGTGCTTTTCACTTTGAAACTATACCTCCAACATCAAGGTCCACATGGCAGTCTTTGAACTAAAGGGGAGCACTCTTCTATGGTGGAAGACTCTCCTGCCACAATTGAACATGGACGTCAAAGACGTGTCATGTGAATTGTTCCAGCAATGGTTCCAGGAGAGGTATATGTTTGAGGAATTCATTGAGCATTAGCTCAACGAGTTCAAATCTTTGTGAAAGGGTGGCCTTACAGTTCCCAAGTACAAGGCCTATTTTATGGAGCTTCTTCGGTATGCTCCTCACCTGAATACCAAGAAACTTACGATCAACAAGATTGTGTTTGGCCTTAATTTCAACATTGCATGATGTTGTTCAGAAGGCCCTCATAGAATAGGAGGATCTTATCAAAGGGGGTTAGAGAAGGACTCCAATGAGATTAGAGGGATAGGCATCATCTAGTGTGCAACAACATCAAACACAAGCTAGACATTCACTAGGATATCTTGGCATCCCGAGAGGATCCAATTTCACTACACCTCGGTGACCAACTCCTTAGCAGTGGACTCCTTACAGAAGAACACAACACTAACAACAACTTCAACCACAACAACAACAGTTTAAGCCTATTCAACAGAACATACCAGGGTTCCAGGTTGGTGGCTTGTCATCTTCTACTTCAGGTACCAGGAGTATTGGACTGAAGAAAGGGTGTTGCACATGTGGAGAGATAAATTACCAGTGTTACTGCCCAGTTGAGAGGACCATAGCATATGGATTAGTCGGACCCACTCCCATGGGAGATTTGGGCAAGGCCCATCGGATTCATGCAGCGATGAATAACCGCCAGACATAGCACTAATCGATTGTGCTCGAAATGTAAGGTACCATCGCTGACCAAACCCTTAATATTTTGATAGATCCAGGTGTTATAGAGAGTTTTATTTCTGGTGCATCGCTAAAAAAGTTTAAGGTAAAGGAATTCGAACAGGACGAGTTTAGATTTCTAGAAATGGCTTCAGGAACCAAACAAAAGATTCGAGTGAAGGTTACAGGTTGTAGCCTTAACTTGGGAGATTTTGTCACTAGCGCCAACTTGTACATCACGATCTTAAGGTCTTATTACGATGTGATCGGTATGGAATGGTTGGAATCGCATGAGGCAATACTCAAATGTAAGAAGAAACAGGTGATCTTGGTCGATGATAAGGGACAAATACATGTGATTGTATGTTGGGACTAAGGATTTTACATAAGTTTAATCTCTTCCCTATGGCTATGGAAGAGAATGCGCAAGGGATGCAAGCTATATGTGCTCCTTGTGTTAAATGAAAAGGGCATGGCAGAACGCCTATAGGTAGTGCGATATTTTTTCAATGTCTTCCCAAAGGAGTTACCAGGGTTGCCACTTGAGAGGGAGTTGGAATTTATCATCGACCTAAAATCGAGAACTGAATCGATAGCAAGAACTCCTTACCAGATGTCGACCCTGGAGTTGCAGGAGTTGAAAATGCAACTAAAGGAGTTGATAGATCAAGGAATTATAAGTTCAAGTGTGTCATTGTGGTGTGCTCTTGTGATTTTTATACGAAATAAGGATGGGTTATGGAGACTCTGCATTGACTATTGTCAATTGAACAAGGAAACGATCAAGAATATGTACCCATTTCTAAGGATTGACGGTCTCTGTCATTAGATGAAAGGCATGATGGTGTTTTCGAAGATAGAATTGAGATCAGGGTATCACTAGTTATGGATAAAGGAGGTCAACATCCCTAATACCACCTTTAAGACAAGGTTTGGACATTCCAAGTTTATCGTTTTACCATTTGGACTGACAAACTCCCCAGGGCTATTTATGAGTTTGATGAATAGGGTGTTCTGGGAATACTTGGAAAAGTTCATCCAAGTATTCATTGGTGATATTTTGATATATTCTCGGACGATGGAGGAGCATGATGAACACTTGCGCCTGGTACTACAGTGTCTACGAGAGAATAAATTTTTTGGGAAGCTATCAAAATGCTTGTTTTATCAATCAAAGATTCATTACTTGGGGCGTGTCATCTTTGGGGAAGGTATCATTGTGGATCTAGCAAAGGTCGAGGGTATCACGGAATGGCCTACGCCGACTAATGTCCCAGAAGTGCGTAGCTTCATGGACTTAGCTGGATACTATCGATGGTTTGTCAAGGGTTTTTCGAATAGAGATAATGTGATTACAAAATTATAGAAGAGGAAAAAAAGTTTTTTTGGACTGAGAAATGCACGAAAGAATTTCGGAGGCTCAAGGAGTTGTTGATGAAAATGTCGATACTAAGGGTCCCTGACATGGGCAAGGACTTCTTGGTATGCACTGATGCATCCAAGGAAGGCTTAGGCAGAGTCTTGATGCAAGATGTTTGAGTGATCTCTTACATCTCGAGAAAGTTAAGAAGGCATGAGGAGAACTATGCGATGCACTATTTGGAGTTGTTAGCCATTGTGTATGCCTTCCTAGTATGGAGATATTACCTTATTGGATGAAACTTTGACCTAAAAAAGGACCACTGTGGTTTACAACACATATTTACGCAAAGAGACTTGAGTGCGCGACAAAGGCATTGGTCGAAATTTCTTAGAGAGTATGATTTCGATATTACTTACATAAAAGGAACAATGAATATAATGGTTGATGCATTGAGTCGGACACCGCGCATATATTATGTGATGCCTCTTCAGTCGACCCTACAAGAAAATATTCTAACTTTACAACATGACAATGACTTGTACAAAGAGGTCCAAGATTTTATCGGACAAAACACAATGATGGTACCAAAATTTGAGGGATTTTCTATGGACAACGATAGATTGTTGAGTTTTAAAAATTGAATTTATGTACCCGCCAATGACGAATTGAGGAGTTTGATCGTAAACGAGGCTCATAGAGAAGTGTACATGGCTCACCGAGGAGTCACGAAGACGAGGGAAGACCTTAAAACCTTATTCTTATGGAAAGGAATGAAGGTGGACATAGTCAACTACGTGGGAAGATGTCTAGAATGTCAGTAGGTGAAGGATGAACATAGACATCTGGGACAATTACTACAACCAAATGCCATTCTGGAATTGAAATGGAATTTTATTTAAATGGATTTCATTGTTGGATTGCCACTGAGGGGAAGGAGACATGACTCGATTTTTGTGGTAGTCGACACTCTGACGAAGAGTGTTCATTGTATTCATGTGCGTACGACATATCAGGAGCCTAACATAGAAAGAGTTTTCATCAGCAAGATTGTGAGGTTGCATGGCATGACTAAGAGAATTATATCCGATTGAGGATCGATGTTTACAGGATGATGTTGGACTAGTTTCCATGAGGCCTTAAGAACCCAACTTAACTTTAGTACCGCATATCACCCAGAGACAGACAGGCAAACCAAACAAAAAAATCAAATCTTGGATGATATTTTATGTATGTATGTGATGGACCAAAAGAAGCATTGGGAATAATTCTCGCCACTGGTATAATTTGCATATAAAAACAATCATCAAAGAACCATCAAGATGGCGTCATTCGAGTTCCTTTACGGGAAACCATGTCCGATGCCTTTGAGTTGGGATCGACTTGAGGATAGGTTCCTGGTGGGACTAGAAGAGATCCAAGAAATGGAGGATCAAATGAAAAAAATAATACAAAGGATTAAGAAAGCGCGGGATTGGTAGAAGAGTTATGATGATGCGCATCGTGTCGACCATATTTATGAAGTTGGCAGTAGACTCGTTTTGCTAGTGAAACTGAATAAGTGTTCGATCAATTTTGGAAAGGGTTCCAAACTCTCTCCTAGGTTCATGGGAGCTTTCAAGGTTGTGCAAAATAAGGGTCCCATGGCCTATCGACTAGCCTTTCCTGATTCTTTGAGGCGTATGCACAATGTTTTTCATGTATCTGTTTTGAGACATTATGTTAGTGATCCTACACATGTTATTAACATGAGTTCCTTGCAGTTATTGGACGAGGGTGCACTCACGGTGGAGTCAGTCTGTATCCTGGACCATCTCATTTGACAACTACAGTGTAGAACAATAGATCGGGTCAAGGTCCAATGGGACAACTATAGTCTGCACTCGACGACCTGGGAGGATGCATATGATATGCGTCAACAGTTTCCATTTATGTTTGATAGCTAGATATATGATATTGTGATACACATTATTTCGGCACTTACATACTGTGAAACTTCAGGATGAGGTTTAAAACAAGAGGCGATGTATGTAGCATCCCTCTCTTGGGCACACTGAGCAGAATTATTCTTTGAGGAAACTTACATGCAAGTGATTCGGTTCATTATACGATTGATTGTTTTGATTATGATTATGAGATGTTGTGGATATGATGATATGTTATTTTTTCTATATTTACATCGATAGGTGCTATTGACTAGTTTGTCCTGAGTGTGCAGGAATCTGGATGTTAGTAGATGTTGATGGAATCGATGGATCTCCTTTGTCTCTGGATTGAATGAGGGAGTGGAATTTTATGGTTTGAATGTTTTTGATATTAAAAATGTGACATATGACTAGATATTATGATGTTGATTGTTATAGCTGACATGTTTCATTGATGGATGCAGGATGATGAAAGCTTTCCAACCAGAGTCACATTTGGAGTAAATGGGTCACGCACGACAACCAGAGACATTGGCAGAGAGATGTGGAAACATCCCTGCCACAAACTACTAGCACTCCCTCTGTGGCTCAAATTGTAGGTTAACGACTACCTACTTTGAGAGATCCACGATGTCGTAAGGGAAGACTATGATAGTCTCTTACGATGATTCTAAGGGGCATGCAATAAGGTAGGGTCCTTATTCCTTAGATACCCTTAGTCTCCCACAAGGTCACCTGATGTATTATTGACTCCAGGGGTTTGACGTCTACCAATTTCAATCAATAGGCAAGTGGCACCCTTAGAGAACGTAGTGGGCACTTTGTGCAAATAAAAATAGAATGCAGGCGAGTGACACCCTTGGAGCACGTAGTGCATCCTGAAGGGAACGTCGCGATTTTAACTATGGTGAAGTTAACAAACCTAGTATCTAGAAAAATTTTCCTCCTTAGGAACCAATCAAACTTAAAATGAAAGAAGTTATGAGTAAAGTTTAATTAAAAAAAAATTCCCTTAAGAACTGTCGCCAAGCCTAGTGAATTTAAAACCTAGGTCTAAGTAGAACGTGTGAACACAAAAAAAAAACTAAATAAACATGCAACAAGAAGGGGTAAAGAAATTTCAAACATTAATTATTAAGTAAAAATTTTAATGGAGGATTAAATTATTAAAAGGATAATATGTTGTTTATATCTAAACTTGCTAATTTTGAACTTGGATAGAAAAGTGGAAACTTAAAGAAAAAGGGGAATGCGTAACATAGTAGGAATATAGTTTTTGGAACCTTCTAATTGTGAACTCAAATAAGATTAAGGAAATAAATAAGTCATATAAGAATTGCAATGGAATAAAGGGACACCGAGGAGCGTTTGTAGGGACATTTTTAGGTGGGTGAAGGAAATAGGCTAATTTAAATAATTAATAAATTGGTTTTCTGGTGCAACTAGGGGATCAAATGACATGTGTAAGGGGGAGGTTTATCCTAATTAAATTTAATAAAAATAATATAATGAGATTTTGGGGAACTAATCACTAAAAAAACTCTATAAAAAAAATGGTGGAGGGTTACGGATCACGTCCAGTTTGCGTAAGGTTATGCTATGGGAATTTATCTTGATTGAATTTCTCTTGTGGTATTTGGAATACCCAGCTCGGATAATGAGAAGTAGCTCGACATTGGAAGGCAAGATGGGAGTTAGCATTCCATGGTATTGTGTTTGTGGCCCCTTTGTGGATTGGGGGCTCATGGGGAAGAAGATTTCTCATAGCATTGGTTGGGAGGTACTGGTTAGGTCTCATCGGTTGACAAGCGGGATTACTACGAAAAATTCACATCGGTTAGAGTCCACATGTGTAAATTTTGTATGGAAAAAGGAGTTAAGTTTTATGCATATGAAAATCTATAATGGTGAATGTACGCATGTTAAATTTTTAGTAAAAAGATAATTAAATTTTTGTATTGAACATCTGTGTTAAATTTATTCCAACTTAGAAGTAAAAATTGGTTGCAATGCTTGTTAAGATTTATTCAGAGGAAATCCTATGGCAGTTACAGAGTAGATCTTTGTTAAAACCCTTAAAATTTTACACTCCTAGCCTTCCTTCCTTGCTTGTTTAGATTTCTATCGTTTCTCTACTAGCTTTAGTTTGGAGTTAAAGGGGACGTCCTTCCTATCCAAGAGTTATTTCGCCTAAAATTACCCTCGCTTGTTCCCCTTCCTGAAACCTGAAACATGTGGTGAAATTCGTGGAATGTTTGGTCAACCTTGATTTGAGCCTTTCCCACTTACTCCCCAATCGTAGGCGCATTGGGGGGTTTTGTTTTCTTATGAATACAATTATTTTTACAACCCTCCCATTCACACCACCCACAGAGTAATGTTAGAGAATGTCTGGTCATTACTGGTCAAGTTATAGGTTCAATCCCATAGTTATGGCTTCATCATTGATCAAATACATCCCGTGTTCCTCCCCAAACCTAGCGAGTCACGAGAATTCCACTGGTTGGCACCTTCAGGTAAATTCGGCATACCAATCCCAAGGCAAGCACTATCACATTTGTCAATAGAGTGTATCGACTGGACAAGTCCTTCTGGATTGATTTGTCTTCCATAAGAAGGTAGAATGATGGGCTCTGTGTTTCATCATTGTGATCAATGCCATTGCAATTTTTTTGAATTGTACACGAGTTTATCCTGTGTGTTTGTGTGGTCCCCTGTTCTCGGATCTTGGCTTGGTGTGGAGGATCGGAACCATTCCTTTTTCATCTCAAATGATGTCAGTCCTGAGGAAACTCCTTGGTCATGTTAAAGTTTCTTTCCCAATGTATTACAAACTCAAGGATCTTGTTATTCTATTAAATCCTGTAAAAGGGCCAGTTAGATGAGGTCTTCGTTTACCTTCCTTGTAGTTTTCATGTCAAATTCATGGTAATTTGAATAACACCCTGTGCCAACTCACACGTTCTCCCCATCACATTGTCTGGTCTGCTCGACTTGAAAAACTATTTGATTCGGTTCAGTTATTCGTTGTTCCTCTTACAAGGTGGGGTGTCATTCCTTCTTAGGTAACAATGTCATTCGCGCTCATAGAGGATTATCTATTAACTATAGGAAAGAGGTAGAGGTTTGCATTCCTTATCTATTCGTGCAGTAGTGGAGGTAGAAGCATTACTTCCTCGTTAGCATATGAACTTGCTATTCACTAGCTCTGGATTCACCTACTCATATTTGGGGAACACTGGATTCTCCGATAGATAGGGGAACACAGGAAAAATAGTGAGTGAAGGAAATTTTGTTAGTTATCGATCGATGGTCATCCCTCTCGGTGACGTCACAAATGGCAGTCATAAGAACAAGTATGAATACAATACACATAGGATCTCTATGTGATTAGGTCTCAATATAGATTAGATTACTGTAATTACATAAGATGTTATCTACAAGTAAGGTCATTACTATGATTTCTTTGGGATCAGATAAAGACTAAAATGGCTGCATTCAGGAAGGAGATTTTATCTATACAGGAATATTACACTTGATTTTCACAAGTGTTCATCGGATAATCCACAGTTTGCATCATTTCGTCGTCGACGTTTCGAATCCGAATCAGGATTCATCATCACGACTAATCGTCAAGTTAGAGCTAGTTGATCGTCAACAATTAATACTATAATTGTCGGACAATTGAAAGTTATTTTAATAGAGTCGGCTGTCTTTATTATCAGAAAATAATTTAATATTAATGGGATTTAATATTAATGGAGTTATATTTAATTGTTTAGGGTTTTGGTTAATTTGTTAGGTTATACTCTTTCTTAGT
>ML788080.1:67251-78637 GCA_009831015.1 Picea engelmannii
TTATACCCCATGAAGTATTTACACCCCAGAAGTATGTACACTCTTCCACGCGGAGGAGTGCAGAGGGGGGGTACCCCCTCTGCGGGGTCTAGGGGGGCTATCCCCCCAGCTGGGGGGTCTGGGGGCAAGTGGGCCCCCAGCGGGGGTTCGGGGGCGAAGCCCACGAAGCAAAAATTGCTTTATAAAAGTATATTGTAATTTCATTGTAAATATGGACCGTTCATTATAAGGTCGCAGATCTAACGGTAGAGATTATGTTAGGGTTTTTTTCCCTAGAAGGCAACCCTCCTTTATGAGGGAAATGTATTTGCAGCTATGGATGAGGGTGAATATTTTATTCTGAGAGAGGAGACTGGGAGAGAAAGAAGAGAAAGTTACAACGGGTTTTGCTGTAGGTTGTATCCCTTCATTTGCTGGATAATAATAAAGGAAGGACCTGGCAATTTCTCTGGTGGATGTAGCCCACACTGGGTGAACCACGTAAATCTGTGTCTCTCTTGTATTGTGTGTCTTCTGTGTTTTTGTTTCTGCATTTGTTTTATTTTATTGCTCCGCGGTCCTGTTTTTCTAACACGATGTTGTGAATTAGTCCTTATGATAATAAATTGCTAATGATTTACACCTAGTCGTTGCGCCAATTTAATTGTATCAATTATAGTCACCTTGCTTCCATTTTTTCTTTATTGTTTAGAGCGCCTTCATCTAACGACGTTGTATAATGTATGACAGTGCAGGTTGGATTTCATTCACATTGGATTTTACGTTTGGTTGAAGGTTTAGAATTATTTTGTTTGTGCATGGGTCCCCAGTGCCCTTGTCGCATTGCGACGACGTGATACCTTATTATTGGGTCATTGTGCACATTAATCGATAAGCGCATATGAAACCTGAATTAGGGTCATGTGCCTCCCGATGTGGATGATGTTGTTTTTGTAAGTAAGGTTTTACTTGTTTTGTAACATTACTGTGATTGTCTCTTGGTTGCTAGGAAGGTTCTACCTACTAGTGTCATAAAATTGTTGCATTTGGTTTTATTGATGTTTCCTTTTCGCTTAGTAGGTGTGCTCTTCCTTGTGTTGGGTGGGATGCATAAACCTCCTTGTTACTCAGAAAAATCGCCAGCCTTGAGACCTTAAATGGTGAAAATCGATGGGAACCTAGGCTTGAGCATTGCTTATGTGTCCTGGAGGTCCTAACCTTTGCAGAGTAGGACAGACGGGTAGTCATCTTTATTTTTCGTCTGATTGATTATCATATGTTGCATCCAACTGCTTGATGTGATAGTATGCTAGATCGTTATGGTTGTTGTTTCCTTAATTACGTGTGTTTTGTTAGTCTTTGAGTTTTGTTGATTGATTCTATTGTCGTTATTACTTTCCTGCATAAAAGAAAAAAAAAAATACTCATTGTGCCTACTTGTTGTCATAATGACGTGGATCGTTACAGTAATTCTATAGAGAAATATAGTTCTGTCTTAGGAGGTAATCCATGAATCTCTTATACGTCTCAAAACTCTTGCAATATAGGGAAATTTTCCATGTCCTTCTTACTTTCTTCTTTTTCATTATAAATTACATGTACTACATATAATTTGCATCCCTTACAAACACATATTTTAATTTGCAAGGTTGAGATCTTTCTAATACTAATGGTTCTTGGTATCCCTTTAATGCCAATAATATTATTGTTGTCATCTACGTAAGTAAATGTTTTTTCATAAAATTTTAGAATTACCTTATATTTTTCTAATGAGTCCATGTCGATTAATAGATCATATGATCCTAGTTGCAAACCATTCAAATTTTCTTTTGTTTTAAAACCACTCATACTAGTTTCAAAACCTTTAACAAGATTTATAACTTTCATTTTTGTTCCTTTAAGAAGTTATACAAACCATGGATTTTCAAAATTTTATTTTCGTAGTTTACAAATTTCTACTATATTAGGTGAAACATAACTTAGACTAGCACCTGGATCATTCAAAATGGAAATTGATGGATTATTCATCATACCTTCAACATCCACCATGCAAACTTGACGATATTCTTGTCTAATATCCAAGGTTGTGCTAACCTTTGGGGTGCTCCTCGTTATTTCACCAACTATAGCATCTCCTCAAACTATATGTATATTTCTATTGTTTTTATTCCTTTGAGGACAATCCTTAAAATAATGTGGTCCGCTACACTCCCAACATTTTACTCATTCCTTTTGGGTAGTTTCTTTGTTATAAAAAGTTGTTGATTTTGCATTTTTATTTTCATATGGGTTATAAGGCTTATTATTTTTGTAGTTATTTCCATGAAACCCTTTTGCAGTGTTCTTATTGAAAAACTTTCCTTCTTTTATTCATGGATCAAATATTTCAACTTTCTTTCCGTTCCAGTTTTTAGCATTTTCATTTTTGGTTTTATATTGTTCAAAACAAAATTTAGAATTACGCATAGCTTCTTCTAAAGTCTTAGGATTGTCAAATTCAATCCGATATTTATATGAGGCTGGTAAACAATTCAAGAAGAATTGTATCTTTGGTTTTTCATCCACAATATATGGTACAGAGCGTAGTAAGATTAGAAATTTGTTGCAAGAGCCTTTCATGGTTAAATTTCCCAATTTTAGTTCGTAAAATTCTTTAGCCTTACCTTCATAATATTGTTTTGATAGAACAATGAAAATAAATTACTAAACAACATGAAGGACAACCATTCAAAAGATTGAAAAGAAAAATGCCACGTTAGGGTTTTTCTCTAAAGCCTGTCGCCATCCGCCACCTTTATTCCATATCCATGGCCATGGAGGCTGAGGGAGGGGGGCCCTCAGGCCCCTCCTATAGCACTGTCAAAGGGAAGGAGCATAGATCCACTCACTTCAAACGTCCAACCTTTGAACTCCCGGACGACAAGCATAAATTAATCTGGGAGGATGAAATGTCGAAGGAAAAATTGATGTACATCGACCCGAAAACTAGTCAACCAAGAACCAAACGCACCTAGGAACCCGATAAATGCATTCCACAAGCCCCGATAGCTCCCAAATATACCATCAACTCGCTGAGAATAGAGGATCAGAAACAATACATGAGAGATTTTGATTTGATAGGTAAATTCTTGGAGTTATGGCCTTCTGGAAAAGACCTGGTCAAATGGATCCACCATTGGTGGAAACCCAAGGGTCATTATGACCTCCAACTAGGATCAAAAGGCTTCTTTATGATCATATTGCATAATCTGGTGGACAAAAATCAAATATTCGAAGGGGGGTCATACTTTTACGACTCGGCAGTCCTGTTTCTCCGATTCTAGATGGAGAGATTCAACCCAAAAAAGGAAAACTTCACCCACGCTCTGGTTTGGCTCATGCAATACTCTCTCCCACATGAATTTTGGATAGAGGAGATCCTTGTAGGGATTGGAAATACCATCAGTAGCTATGTCAAAGCTTCAGAGGCAAAAAAACAATGAAGGTACACTAATTATGCCTGCATATGTGTTTATTTAAATATATCAAAACCCCTCCCTCGAACCATTATCCTAGAATATCAAGATGAGGAATGATCCAAAACCCTAGATTATGAGCACATCCCCTTCCGATGCCACAAGTGTCACGAGGATAATGCCCTCTAAATAACCCCCCCAAGCCAACTCAAGAGGATACTAACAAACCCAAGGGTGGTTTCACCCAAGTCACGGTTCGTCAAAAGAACCAGGTGAGAAGGGAACCCCCCAAGCCCCTACTGGACCCCCCACCAAGAACTCGTTTTATGCCCTCCAAACCCTGTTGGATACCCCCTCTTCCTCTACTATTCCTCTAACAACCTCTGCAACCGGTCAAATCCATGTTATGCAATATCCCCCTATCCTTTCTTCCTTACAACTACTAGTCACGGTGGCCACCCTTCTGTCCACTCTCAGGCTAGAAATTGGGGAATCTAGACATGGACTTGGAAGACCAAGAGCTGGTAGGTATAGATATGGTGCATCTGGAACAAGCCTATTGTGAGCAATTATTGTATACCATATCGCCTGATCAGCTGCACACGGTGCACAAAGTCTTCCTTAACTCTTCTACAGGAGGTAAAGCCCGAGCTATCACAAACTTGGGAATACAAAAAGACACCACCAAGGAACAACACAAAACTACAAAGGAGGATAAGAAGAGAGGAAGGAAACTAAAACACCATCTCATCCGGGATATCGGTAACTTTCTTGTCACCTCAATTCAAATTCATTTGATCTCAGACAACTTCCCCCCCCTCCAACCCCCACCTTCCTCATGAAGATACTATCTTGGAACATAAGAGGCCTCAACAGAAAGAGCCAACAAACCTTGCTCAAAGACAGAATTAGGAAGGAACACCCAGACATACTACTCTTATAGGAAAAAAAATGTGCAAGTATAGAGGCACAAACCACACATCAACGATGCTAGACACAGGAAAAACCTATGGAAGTGTATGCCAATGGGGAAATAGGAGGGATTTCACTTCTCTAGAACCCAACCACCATTCTACTTGACAACTTTTTTACTTCCAAATGGACCATCACAACCCATTTTCACCTCATTGGTTCAAACAAACAAGGCTACATCACAAACGTCTATGTACCCACCAAACCAGGGGACAAAGAAGAATTCCTCCAGCACATGGAATGGGTAGCATAACACTTAGGCCCCAAAAGGTGGATCATCCAGGGAGATTTCAATATGATCATGGGGCTAGAGAAAAAAAACGGACGCAATCACTCCTTGGGAAATGGAAATATTCTCTTTAACCAAACCATAGGCCTACTAAACCTCATTGATGTCGAAACAGACAATGGGTCGTTTACCTAGTCCAACAAACGCTGAGGGGCCCAACATGTATCCAATAGACTGGACCGCTTCCTAATTTATGAAGCCATCATGATGGATGGTCTAGCATGGAATGCCATGATCATCGATACAACGAGTTCATATCATTGGCCAATTCTTCTAACCCTCAACATCATTGGCACCCCAGGTAGAAAACCTTTATGCTTTGAAAAATTCTGGTTGACTTACCCATATTTCCAAGCAAACATCAAGGCTTGGTGGGAAGAGGCGGCCATCCAAACAGGAACCCTGATGTATAGATTTCAGCAAAGACTAAAAACCCTCAAGAAACAACTCAAAATATGGAACAAGGCCACCTTCGGTGATATTTTCTAAGAACAGGAGAATCTTCAGCAGCAAATGCAAACACTACAATAGCAGATCCAGACACAGGGTCTAACCGAAGCTCTAAAAACATAGGAAACACTCCTCAACAACCATATCGCATAAATAAAAGTACAGGAAGAAGTTCTCTGGAGACAAAAATATCGCATCCTGTGGCTGAAAGAGGGGGGAAAAAACACCAAATTCTTCCACAGATCCATGGTCTAGAGGCATCAAACCAATCACATCACTCATCTAATTTTAGAGCATGGTACAAAAATTCAACAACATGATGATATGGAGAAGGAATTGCTTACCTACTACCAATCTCTTCTGACGGAACCCCGAGCAGACCGCCCACAGGCCATCGATTCTATCCTCAAACACATACCCAAGGAGGTCACCAAGGAAAAAAATGAAGCCTTGATGAGACCAATCACTTAGGAGGAGGTTGATTAGTCCCTTAAGGCCACTCTACTTGGCAAGGCCCCTGGACCAGATGACTTCACTCCAGACTTCTTCCACTACTATTGGGGAATTATCCATGAGGATGTGTGGGAAATCGTCAAGGAATCTAGAATATCTGGAAAGGTCCTCCAGGCCCTCATTGCAACTTTTATCACCCTCATCCCTAAAGAGAACAACACAACTTCACCAGCGCATTTTAGACCCATAGCCCTATGCAATGTCATTTAAAAACCCCTAACAAAGATCATCACAACCCACCTCAAGCCCATTTTACTGTTCCTAATTTCCCCAGATAAATCTAGCTACGTAGAAGGTTGTCAATTTCTGGATAGCTTAATCCTATCTCATGAAGTTATCCATAACCTTCACTCTACCAAAACATAAGGTATGATCCTATAACTGGATATTTCTAAAGCTTTCGACAAGTTAAGTTGGTGCTACTTGAAATCTTCTCTCCTAGCCTTAGGATTTGATCTTATTTTGGTCTCTTAGATTTTCAACCTAACCTCTTCAGCTTTATTTTCCATCCTCATAAATGGCGTCCCTTCCAAACCTTTCTTCCCCACAAGAGGAATAAGACAAGGGGACCCCCTCTCGACCTTCCTATTCATCCTTATGGAAGAAGGACTCAATCGCACACTTAAAGTAGCTATCAGTGACCACTCTCTCTTGGGCCTCAACCCCCATGGTGTCTCTCCCCCCATCTCTCATAGCCAATTTGGAGATGATATACTTCTTATGGGACTTTCCACTGCAAGATAATCCCGGTGCTTTAGATCCATCATTTATCACTTTTGCGAAGCTTTGGGAATGGAAGTGAACTTAATCAAATCTCGAGTATTCTTATTCAACATGCCTTCAGTTATCCAAAACCATCCCACTCTCATCGTGGGATTCACCCACAACATCCTACCGTCAATCTACCTGGGAATCCCCCTCATTGATAACCCACTCAAGAAAGCCTCCTCAGACTCCCTGCTATCTAGTTTCAGGAAGAGACTCTCCCTTTGGAACCTTTTCTCCCTCAATATTCCTAGGTGCCTCGTTCTCCTTAATTCATTTCTCCAAACTCTCTCGATTTACACCTTCTCAGCCTTGACGGCCCCGAGTTTCATCCTCAACACCATAAGAACGATCCAAAGAATATTTTTGTGGCAAGGTATCAAGGAAGGACACAAAATATCCTTGGTAAGATGGCAAAAGGTTTGCACCCCTAAAAAAGCAGGAGGCCTCGGTCCACATGACCCAACCATTCTCAACAAAGTACTTAGTGCTAAAATCTACTGGAGATGGTTGAAAAGACCTCAATATATCTGGGCTCGACTATGGAGAAATAAATACACCCACACAACCCCGGAAAAAGAAGTCATTCGATGGAATGGTCAAAGCACAGGATCGCTCATCTGGAATGCGTCCCGAAAAAATCGAGAACTCATCATGGACCATTCATTCTGGGAACTGCAAAATGGATCATCGACAAACTTCTAGAGTGACTCATGGAAACAACTCCCAACCTTGAATATGGATCCAATTCTTAGAGACCTCATTCCCCTCACAAATGCCGCAGGAATTCATAGAGTTATCAACTTCTGGAAGCCTTTTGATCCAGGGGAATTATGGCGTACCTGGAAAAACTCCCACGAGAAACTGAATTTTCCCCCGACGTTCAACCTCCAACCCCTACAAGATCAGCTCACCTCAAGGAAAATTCTAAGCCAACAAGGGGAGGACATTCTGAGGTGGGGCCACTCCACCACAGGTCCCTTCAACATCCAATCATACTACCTAAAAGTAGGTCACAGAACCTTGCGTTGAGAGAAGGTATGGGGAAAAATCTGGGATATAAAATCATGGCCAAAAATCAACACCTTTCTTTGGTTAGTGGCACATAACAACATCCTCAGCTGGGATAACTTAGGAAAACGGGGTCAGGGATGATTTTAGGGGCTAAATTCGCTCATGGACTAATTTTCCATGGTTTTTCCAAAAAAGAGATTCTCTATTTTAAAAATGATTAGCCCAAATTCTATAGCATAAAATTATTTTACCTTAAAAATCGCCAAAATTTTATAAAAACTATATAAAATCCTTAGAAATTTGAATATTTTTACAAAAATATCGTCAAACATTTATAGTTGGCATATTAATGATTAGTAAGATTCGCCAAGGTTTCTAGATTTTAAAATAAATTTCCATCCTTAAAATCATCCCTGAACGGGGTTTCATTGGCCCCTCTTGGTGTCATATATGCGAACAAGAGGAAGAAACCCAAAATCATCTCCTCAACCTCTACCATTATAGCTTCTGCATTTGGGATCAAAACGCCACCATCATGAGAACAACGGACAGGAACCGCATGGGTCTAAAGGAAACCATTGTAGAATGGAGAAGCTCACTATTCCACTCTCCCATCCTCAATAGAATATGGCAGTTGATCCCAGGTTTAATCCTATGGAAGATCTGGAAAGAGAGGAATAGAAGTATCTTCAATTTGGTCACCAAAATGTGGCAATAGGTTTGGACCACAATCCACACCAATATCAATGAAACCATCTTGCTGCATCCCTGGATGGAGAAGGACCTGCAAAGCCCACAAAATGAATACAACATCCTCAAAGCATGGAGACTGAATATCACTCCAACTCTAGAAAGGCCTATGGTAGCGACGGGACGCACGACCAACCCCACTCTTTGGGAGGCTCCACCCTTGAACTTATTCAAACTTAATTTTGATGGAGCCTCCAAAGGAAACCCGGGACCAGCTGGCTATGGGGCGTTCATCTGGAATAGTACAGGGGAAATCCTTCACATCCTGGTAGGCAGCATGGGGCACAACACCAACATCACTGCAGAAATCTGGAGTCTCCTCTACAACCTGCAAACAGCCTCAAAGAAACTTTTTTTTTCCCCTCATCGCGGAAGGTGATTCACAAATCGTTATAAATCTCCTCTCACATCTGCTCAATGGAGTAGACCCATAGAAAATATCTCCAAGTTGGCGACTCATGAATGGGATCAGTAGAATAAAATCTATTCTTCGGCCGCAACAAGTAATCCTCTCATCCCATGTAAGAAGAACGACCAATCAAGTAGTTGACTGAATGGAAAATTTTGGAGTCGAGTTGGAAGAAGGTATCTTCTCCTGTATCCCTTCTACCAATCCCACTCACCCCACAGTCATTACTTGCAAGAACATATCTCACACCAAAGATCTTCCCCCTAATGGGGTGCCTTCAAGACATCATGGCTCCAAGCAGGGACGAAGCCACCTGGCCACCTGGCATACAACCTTCGCCACCTCCCATCCTCTGTCACCTCAAGCCTTTACATTACCTGTCGCCACCCTCCACTTCGCATTTGACTCCCGACGTTCACACGCTCTGGAAGCTCTACAACTTGTGCATCTTCATGGTGTTGTGCAGAGGTTCATCCCCGCTTCTTCAGCTCCATCCTTTTCTCTCGGTTCTTTTGGTCGCAATGGAATCTCTCGAGCCTCACTTTCTTGCTCACAATTCTCAGAGCCAGGCCTCGAAGTCTTTCCCTTCCCTTCATCTTACATTCGAGCTCTGGTGCGACCTCTCTTGGTTTCCCTTCCTATTGTGGAGCTTGTTGTCCACCATGCCATGACCCCGGGGCAAGACAAAGCCAAGAGCAGCCTGGTACGCAACCTGTGGAAGGAAATCGCCTACCTCGGACTCTCCCGGTCAAACTGACACTCCTCATGAAGCGGTCCCTCCCCTTGAATGACTCCCTCCCACTGAATCATCTGCTCCACATGAAGCAACAGTCTTTCCCCCTCCTCTAGCACCTGTCATTGTGCCCGCTCCGGACTAGACACCATGTGACCTCTCCCCCCTTTCGAAACCCTACGGATGTAGGGTCAAGTGGTTTGATTTACGCGGGAACTCGCTTGGCTTTGCGCCTCCTTCACCCTTCCCACCTCCGCGTCCATATTACCCCCCCCATCCTTGCCCCCCGCTCACCAGCCCTCATCCCACCTCCCCTGTGAGATCCTCCTCTTCCTCTCCGCTCTCCACCCACCCCTATCCCATAAAGCCAAGCTTTGTCATATTTTCCATTCTCAATCTCGCCATTAAAAAGTCAAGTTTTATCTTTTTAAATTCTCCCATAATTTCTTCATGATGCCTATGTTTCTTTGTAGTTCTTTGTTCCTTTTTAGCATTGTCCTCACTTGAATTTTCAGTTTCATTAAAAACAGATTATGTCGTTGATTCAGTGTGTTCAAATTTACTAGACTTCTTCTTGTGCAGATCAGTTTTGGAATTACTGGAAAATTTACCTTTATTCTTGTGTGAGTTCTGATTACACGGTTTTTCTAAGATTATTGCATTAAGTTATTATTGTGTCTTTATAATTCGTTCATTATCCACCTTAATAGTTTTCAATTCTTCTATTAAACCCTATACAATGTGAATTAATTTAGATCATTTGTTATCCCTTCTTTCATTCAAATTAACCCATATATTCCTCTCACCAATATTTATTTTTTCGAGAATTTTTGGTTCATTTTGATGTGACCCTTCTTTAGGTAGAATAGGTACTTCTTTCAACTTTCCTACAATCAAAATCTTCTTCCTATTGGTAAGAAGAAAATATAAAAATACTAAATTATGTCATTAAAGCCAAGTACAATTCTTAAATCTCTGATACCATTATGTCACATACCGATAATTATATATATATAACAATATTGCACTATATTTGACCACACAAGTTTTATAGATAAAAAGTCATTTAGAGGCAAGCTTATGAAAATTTACTTATTCTATTTAAAACAATTTCATATACAACTCACTAAACTTTTGCTTGTCCTAAGTTATAATCTTATGGTATTTTTCCTCGTCTCTTATTGTAATTCATATTACAAAACTACAATTTTCATGTCTTAAGTCCTATGTTATAACTTGTGTGTAGACAAACCTTTTGTTCCTTATCCCATGNAACTTTTGCTTGTCCTAAGTTATAATCTTATGGTATTTTTCCTCGTCTCTTATTGTAATTCATATTACAAAACTACAATTTTCATGTCTTAAGTCCTATGTTATAACTTGTGTGTAGACAAACCTTTTGTTCCTTATCCCATGAGAAAGGTTTATTGCTAGAGCCTTGTTGCAATCTTGTTTTACCTAGAACCTAAGTTGGAATATCTTTCACTTGATTGCTAAGGTACAATAGTCAATGGAAGGATTGCTTTTAATAAGGTTTCTATGTAAGTTAGTTAAAGGGTTTACCCCGACCCCTCAATCATAACGTAGGTAAGTGAGTAAAAGGTTTACCCCCATCCAATCAATCATAGAGTAGGTTGAATGGATCTACAAAAAATGTATGATGGTCAGATCGTAATCATGCTCTCCATGGTCAGATTTAATGATGTTTTGACATTTGATAATAGAGTGGTTGGAGGTTGTTAATACCAGGCTTAACTTATCTTGTCTCTTATTAAAACGCCTATCTGGATCCTCTAGTGGCAGTCCTCCCGTGTGCCAGGTGTAACCTTCTTGGAACGAGAGTTGGGTAGGTAATATCCTGACCATCTCGCATAGTTTCTCGTCATTCAATCCTCTGTTTTGGTAATCTTCGAACGAAGGATGAGAATTCCTACTGGTTTGAGTTAGAAAGACTCTAGGGTTTCATCTCTCTGTCTTCAAGCATCCTCCGTTGTGTGCTTTGTAATTAATTGTTGTTACCTATTCCAACCTCTGCACTCTCTTTGTCTTCATTTAGG
>ML788080.1:86463-109404 GCA_009831015.1 Picea engelmannii
AAATTTTCTGCACAAATTCAACCTTGAATTGAAAAATGATCCATCCTATTACTTATTAAATTCTCTTTCATTTGATAATAAATTATTGATTGCCCACCGGATGGGGTGCTATTGCGGCACACCTGGCGCAACGTGGAGGTGAGGCATGACCAGCGAGGCACAGAGCCATGTGACGGGCTCGTGCCATCGCCCGCCACCCCAAATCAACATTAAATGGCCATTACCATGGCGCAGGCGACAATTACTCTGTTCCTTCCTCCCCTCAAGCTTCATATCATGGCCGCGATCCGTTTGCTCGTCATTTGTCTCTGTACAGGGATCATTTGGCTCTCCCCTTTGTAGCCTTTGTTGAAACTTACTGGCATTGGCATGCACACCACCGCCCTGGTTTAGCTTCAGGCTTCCGTCCATTCCCTGGTGCACCTAGCGCCCATTTTCGGCCACTCAACGAGAATTATGTTGCGCCCTCGAGGGCGCCCGCGTAGAGGCTCCCCATGGAAACCTCGTCGACCCTCTGTTTCATCCCCTACATCGCCTTCCTCCTACTCCTCTCCTTCTATTCACCCCGAGCCAATTCCTCCTTCGCTACCTGCTATCGTTGTCTCGAATTTTGATAGCCTCGCTATCGTCCCTAAGTTGTCGTCTTCTTCCTCTCGCCTTTCTCCGAATCCTCCAGGGTTCGGGCCTCCTCCTCCACCGCATCCGAACTCTGCTGGGAAAACTGGGGAAGAACCTCCTCCGTGCGAGAATCAGCCGCCGAACTCTTTCCTTGACACTCAACTCCGAGACAGCTTGGGAATTTTCTACAGCCTGGTCTTTGAACTTTTCTAGGGGGTGGAGGATCTTCAATTCCGTCTGCTAGCCATGGACGAGAAGGTGGCAGTCCTTCTCCATCTCCTCACCTCTCTTCAAGAGGCTCTCCCCACGGACATCGCAGGTGCGGCTTCGACAGAGGAACCCGGTGGTGCAATCAACGAGGGGAACGCCCAGGCGCAGCGTTCGGCTGGGAATGAGCAGAACCAAGTCATGCACGAGGATATGGAAAAGGAGATGGTCACAACAGATTGCGCGTTGCAGGATACCTCACCAGTTGTCGATAGGATCGGGGGAAGCATGGACGCGGGGAAGCGGTGGGACGATGGAGTGACATATGTCAAGGAGGAGTCGTGGTCCGAGGCTGTCCACGTCACCTGGCCAGGTCATCTGCCAAATGTATGAGGTCATGAGGGCACTTCTAGTTTCTCTAGTCTTTCTACTTTTTAGTTGTTGTCTAGTTAGTCTCAAATAGTATATTTAGACTATTCTACCACTTATGTTTGACTTCTATGCTGGCTAGACTGGTTTCCCCTCTGTTGGGGCTGTCCAGTAACTACAACATGAATATTCTCTGTACTATGTATCTCCTTTTGGTCTAGGAAAGCCCTTTATATATAATACAACTAACTTAAAAAAAATAAAAATTATTGATTGCAATATTTAATTGGAAAAATAAGATTTCACATATTAAATTTTTGCATAAGTTAAACTTTCAATAAAAAAAAATATGAACAAAATATACTACTTCAAATGTTCATCTAAAATTTCTGCACAAGTTCACCCATCACTGGAAAATAATTTCTATTTCTACACCAGACAAACCTTCATTAAAAAATAACTAAAAAAATGTACTACTTCAATGGAAATGTCCATATAAAAATTTTGCACAAGTTAAACCTTCAATGGAAAATGATGGATATTGAGCGTACATGAAGCTCTACATATTCACATTCGAAACCTTTAGTATTACGACTCTTTCTTTCACTGTGTATTACTTTTTGATACATGGAAACGAGTAACCTAGTCATTTCGACTGGCCTGATTGAAGAATGTATGAATTTAAAAAGCATCCAATGTGAATTACATTTGACCAAACCTACCACGTGCTCAACTCCTATTATGCAGTGCTTCATGCTCGCGTCACGGTATTGATCATGAGTGGGCCTATAAAATTGGTATAAAATGCTATGAAAAATAAGTTAAGCTTTGAGTTTGTGTTTAATCCAAGATTGTTTAACTGAAAATTAAGGTGATCGTTGAGTTTGTGTATAATTTTATCTTCAATCTATAACCAACTGCATGCAAATGTCTTAAAAAAAAGGCACATTCCTTATCTTTTTCTTGTCTTTCATATGTCAAGAGGAAAAGCCCACATCTACATAAATATGCAATTTCTATTTGATGATATGTGGATTGCATACTTGTTAAGAGTTTACAAACATAATCATTGGTAAAATTTACAATGAATGCTAAAATGGTTTAGGAAAATAAAAAAGAAAGGTTTACATCAATTCCTGAAATCACTTTTAATATATGAAACTCTAAGACATAGACAAAAATCACCAATAGCTTCTATAGAAAATTATGTTTGGCTAGGCCATTTGAACTCTGGTGGACAGATCTGGACTCCTTGCGAAATTCTACAACTTTTGAGTATAAACTCGACAGGCCTCTGAACATCCTCTAGGGACCTCCCCTCAACATGAATTTCAATAATATGTCCTGCAGCATTCCATACAGTCTCGATTTGCATGCCAAAAGTATTGTTTGCATCGATTTCCATGCCCGACTAAAGAAGGCAGACTCAGCCAAATTTAGTGAGAATTCAATAGATTAGGAGATTTTCGTCAAATTTAGTGGTGATCGTCATATTTGGAGGAATCTGCCAAACTAATTTGACCTTATAGATGTTTCCACATGGAACCTCCTCATTGGGCCACATGGAATTCCCTTATTGGCTATCGTGGCTGACTGGAATGTTGTGTCATTTGCTGACATCACTTGTGCAACATCACCTACTAACTAAGAAGTTTGCGTCATCCTTCCACGTCATCGTACGGTTGATGGCATCATCCTACCACATCATCATATAGATGTTGAAATCATCCTTCCATTTCATCGTTATATCTATTCCATCACTCACACTTGTTTATCATGATATTAAATATTTCATTTAACACTCATTACACCATGTGATCTTCCTAAGAATAAATAACTATGATTAAAATGAGCAAGATAAATTATCCATGAAAATTAAGAAGTAGGATGAAAAAATGAATCAAGTATGATCACCTCAAAATACATATACCTAATAACCATGACCTCAAAATACATATACCTAATAACCAACCAAGACATCTCAAAAATGACATCTATATTGATACTAATTTATGTATTGAACACATATCACCATGAAAATTTTGACCTTTAACAAATATTGTATTTTATAAACAATTTATTATGACTTTTTATTTATTTATTCTATATTTAAACAAGTAAAAGATCCACTCTACATATTTCTTTTTATTCCTTTTATTGTATTGTTTCTAAGAATATTTAGCAATGAGTTAGCATTGACTTTCATATTAGTTTTATGTTAACTTGAAGAATGTGTATAAATTTTAATGTTGAACAAAACAAATAAAATAAAAAAAATCAATATAAAAAATAGCATTTTTATGACCCCTTAATGATCAATAAATTGAAACATGTAGAAGGATAATCACTCTTCTTATTCCTTCTTATCTACATAATTTTAACAAATATTAAATTTTATAAAAAAATTATTGTAATTCTCTCTTTTATTTATTTTATTTAAACAAGTAAAAAGATAAGTATTCTACATAATGAATTTTTATTTTCTTAGATTATATTTACTTTATTGATATATAGAAAAATAATCACTCAACTTATTTCTTCTTATCCCTTTTGAATATATTTACTTTATTGAAACATGTAAAAATTTAACCACCTTACATACATTTCATTTGTATACACATTCTTAACAATCAAACAAAAAAAACACATAACTACTATCATACAAAGTAAATTTTTAAATTAACAAAAATAAATATTTATTTTTACATAAATTTAATAAAAATAATAGTTAAACTTCTCCTCAATCAACTCCACAACAACCTAGTACAAACATACACCAACCTACCCTTCGTTTCAAGTACTACCACCTGACCTTTCATGCCGTCACACCTACCTCTCAATTTTTAAACAAATTTACGAGCCAAAAATATTAACTATTTGATTAAAATTTGATATATTAAATTTTTAATTAAAAATAATGGTTAAACTTCTCCTCAATCAACTCCACAACAACCTAGTACAAACATACACCAACCTACCCTTCGTTTCAAGCTACCACCTGATCTTTCATGCGGTCACACCTACCTCTCAATTTTTAAACAAACTTACGAGCCAAAAATATTAGCTATTTGATTAAAATGTGATACATATTAAATTTTTAATTTGATGCAAATATTACCAAGATATATTAAATTTTTTATTTAATGCAAATATTACTATTGGTGATTTTGATATATTAGAATTTTTAATTGGATAAAAATTTTGATATATTAAATTTTTAATTTGATGCCAATATTACTATGATATATTAAATTTTTAATTTATGCAAATATTGCTATTCGTAATTATGATATATTAAATTTTTAATTTGATGTAAATATTATAATTGGTATATAAACTTTTAGAATATTTTATATTTAATAGTTAATTTTTTAATTTTATTTAAAAAATTTGATTTCACATATAAAATTAAAATTAAATATTATTAAAAAATATATAATTATTAAAAAATATCTATTAAGTTTTTAAGATTACAAATATAAATCAAAATGTTAATTGAAATAGATTGCTTCAATATTTATATAAAATTCTTACACAAGTTTAACTTTGAAATGAAAGATGATGGTTTGTAACCTTACATGAAAGTCTACATATTCAATATGGACTTGTAATTAAATTTTAAATTTTTGATATATTGAATGCTTAATTTGATGTATATATTAAAATTGGTATATAAATTTATAAATTCTTTTAGAATTAATGATAAATGAAATTATTTTTTCATATAAAATTAAGGTTAAATGTTATTAGAAAATACATAACTTTATTAAAAAGACAATCATGAAACAAAATTTTATCAGAAAAGATGTTCACATAAATTTTCTCCATTAATTTAATTTTGAATGGAAAATGACATATTATCATTAAATTTATATATATATTTGATCTTTAATTTAATCTATATATTAAGATTGATATAAAAAAATTTAGATTCTTTCAGATTTGATAATAAATTTTAATTAAAGAAATATTTGATTTCACATAAAAAGTTTCACCTTTTATGTTTTTAGAAAATACTTAACTTTATTAAAAAGACAACCAAACCTTAAATGTAATACTTAATGAAGATCATATAAAATTTTCAACAAAAGTTCAACTTTCAATTGGAAAATAACAAATAACTTTATTGAAAAGATAACTATAAATAAAACTTTACTACCTCAATGAAAATATCCATATAAAGTTTATGGACAAGTTAAATATTGAATTGAAAAATGACCRATAATACTTTATTAAAAAGACAACCATATAAGAAAATATACTATCTCAATGGAGATTTCCATATAAATTTTCTGCACAAATTCAACCTTGAATTGAAAAATGATCCATCCTATTACTTATTAAATTCTCTTTCATTTTCATTTCATAGTAAATTATTGATCGCAATATTTAATTAGAGAAATAAGATTTCACATATTAAATTTTTGCATAAATTAAACTTTCAATAAAAAAAAAATGATGAACAAAATGTACTACTTCAAATGTCCATCTAAAATTTCTGCACAAGTTCACCCATCACTGGAAAATAATTTCTATTTCTACACCCGACAAACCTTCACTGAAAAATAACTAACAAAATATACTACCTCAATGCAAATGTCCATATAAAAATTTTGCACAATTTAAACCTTCAATGGAAAATGATGGATAATGGGCGTACATGAAGCTCTATATATTCATATTCGAAACCTTTAGTATTACGACTCTTTCTTTCACTGTGTATTACTTTTTGATACATGGAAACGAGTAACAGATTCATTTCGACTGGCCTGATTGAAGAATGTATGAATTTAAAAAGCATCCAATGTGAATTACATTTGACCAAACCTACCACGTGCTCAACTCCCATTATGCAGTGCTTTATGCTCGCGTCACGGTATTGATCATGAGTAGGCCTATAAAATTTGTATAAAATGCTGTGAAAAATAAGTTAAGCGTTGAGTTTGTGTTTAATCCAAGATTGTTTAACTGAAAATTAAGGTGATCGTTGAGTTTGTGTATAATTTTATCTTCAATCCATAACTAACTGCATGCAAATGTCTTCAAAAAGACACATTCCTTATTTTTTTCCTGTTTTTCACAGGTCGAGAGAAAAAGCTCACATTTACATAAATATGCAATCTGTATTTGATGATATATGGATTACATACTTGTTAAGAGTTTACAAACATAATCATTGGTAAAATTTACAATGAATGCTAAAATGGTTTAGGAAAATACAGAAGAAAGGTTTACATCAACTCCTGAAATCACCTTTAATATATGAAACTCTAAGACATAGACAAACATCACCAATAGCTTCTATAGAAAATTATGTTAGGCTAGGCCATTTGAGCTCTGGTGGACAGATCTGGACTCCTTGCGAAATTCTACAACTTTTGAGTATAAACTCGACGGGCTTTTCAACATCCTCTAGGGACATCCCCTCAACATGAATTTCAATGTTATGTCCTGCAACATTCCATACAGTATCGATTTGCATGCCAAAAGTATTGTTTGCATCTATTTCCATGCCCGACTAAATAAGGTAGACTCGGCCAAATTTAGTGAGAATTCAATAGATTAGGAGATTTTCGCCAAATTTAGTGGTGACCATCATATTTGGAGGAATCTGCCAAACTAATTTGACCTTATAGATGTTGCCACATGGAACCTCCTCATTGGGCCACATGGCATTCCCTTATTGGCTATCGTGGCTGACTGGAATGTTGTGTCATCTACTGACATCACTTGTGCAACGCCACCTACTAACTAGGATGTTGACGTCATCCTTCCACGTCATCGTACGGATGATGGCATCATCCTACTACATCATCATATAGATGTTGAAATCATCCTTCCATTTCATCATACAAATGATGATGTCCTATTTCCACGTCATCATACAGATGATGATGTCATCCCTCCTGTAAAGAACGAATCGGGTTCTTATGATGGACATCCATCATAAATGAAATGAATAATTGTAATCCATATTGGACAATAAATATATTGAATAAGAATATATATAATGAGATAAAATAGATAATATATGATGAATAGATGCACAATGAGAGTGTCAAATATATAGAGAACCTAACGACATATATGGTTACCATCCATGAAAGGATGCGTCCCTTATACAATTAATAACTATTTATTACTACTACTACTACTATTATTATCACTTAATATTTATATATTTTGTATGTTACATTGCCTTCCCCTTAAAAATGTTTTGTCCTCAAAGCATGATTAGAGAATGACCTATCTCTTGTTCTAACTTGAGTTGACTTTGCATAATCTTTTGTTTTGTAAGTGTGACACTTGAAGAATCAAAACAATATATTTTTTGAATTCCTGAAGTAATATGATGCATCTTTTTGGAAGTGATCCATCCAAATCTACTTTCATTGGAACTGTTGGATGATTGATTGTTCAGAGAGGATTTCTTATTTTAGGCTTCCATAGAAGTTGTTGATTTTGTCTTTGTTCTTTTTCAATGATGTAGTTTAGTTGTTGGTAAGAACAACATTGTTTAGATTCCTCTTGATCTTGTTGGTGGTCGTAATGACTCTTGTGATTTGGATGATGATAAGGCACCCAAATCTATTATGAATATTGTTTATTGGATCTTTTTTCAACTTTCAATGTTTCCGGTAATTCAATTTGATCAGAGTTTGTTTCTTTCTCTAAGTTTTTTATTTTTTGAGCTAGAAGTTTCTCTATTTCAATTGATTTGGTCATTGTTTCTTTGTGATATAAATCTCCTTGTAAAGACTTCTTATCATGCTTTATCTTTCTAATTTGGGTAAGTAATTCTTGATTATGTCTCCTTAAACATAAAAGTTCATCCTTATTTCCTGACTTCTCCTCTTCATTTTTTGATTCCAATTTTTTATTTTATTTCAGTGTTTAAACTTTTAATTTGTACAAGCAATTGTTGATTAAGGATTCTCATGCAAGAACTTTCTTTATATTTATCGGATAATTTATTCTCATTCTTTAACTTCTTGATTTGTTCAACCAAGATTTGATTTTGGTTCTTTAAACGACAATTATCTCCATCCTTCTCTGTCAATTTCTTAATGAGATCGTGATTAACTTGTTCTGACTTCTAATCCCTTTGCTTCTTATCTTTTGACTCATTTATTTGTACCAATAACTTTTGGTTATGATTTTTTAAGTAAGAAATGAATTTTTCGTTTTCCAGTAATTTTCCCTCAATATTTTGTTTTTGTTTCTCTTTTTGGTTTTTTAGCATTTGCTCCAACCCAACTTGAAATTGCAAAATTTTGTTGTGTTGTTGATAATGCATTAGTTGGTTCTTTAATTCTTTTATTTACACTTCTCGATGGTTTTCACCTTCATTTTCTACTAAAGTAAAAATCTTTTTACAATATTGACAAGATATGGTTTCATTCATAATGCCTCTTTCATACTCTTCCACTTTTGAGGAATAGGGACATTTTGCTGAAATTGTTTTCTTTGTAGATGTCATAGTTCACTTCTTATTTTTTTAATAAATGATAGATGTATGAATTTCAAGGACCCACTTTTAAAATAATACACTTCTCACTTTCTTTTCTTTTAAATCCTTCAACTTTGAAATATATTATTTTTTTTTTATAGTTTTTCTCTACCCCTCACTTTCTTAGATCCAGTTCACTTTTAAAAATATAATAATCCTTCAAATATTTTTTTTTATTTACATAAATTTATGATGGTATAGGTGATAAATTATTCTAAAACCTTTCCTGATCTTTTTGTGGATATCTCTAACTCCACAATATTTGATATGATACCCTATGTTCTTATTTTTTGTATATGAATATCATTTATACAAGTTAATTGCTCACATTATTATTTTTCTAAAATATGTTTTGACTTTTATTTAATTAATATTACTCCAAAAGACTTAGATCATTGACTTTTTATTTTGGCTTCAAACCCACCCAAGTTGTAAAAATTTACCACTGTAATTTATTTCTTATAGGGTAAGAAAATACCATGGGCCAATGGTTTACCAAAACCATGGGCTTGTAAACCACCAACAATAAAATCAGAATTTACTCTTCCTTCTTCTTTCGAACTTCTTTTCTTTTAAACTATCTTTTCTTTTTTTATTCTTTATTTTTCTTTCTTTCTTTCTTTTTTCTTCTCCTTTTTTTCCTTTATTTTTTTTTCCTTCTTCTTAACTTATAATTTCTTGCATATGAAAGATTATTTCTTCAATGGTAATTTTTTATGATGATATTTTTTAATGCAAAAATTCTCACTTTGTCAAAGTACTGGATAAAAAAACTTTGATTTTAATTTTTTTTGTATGAGGCTACAAGCCTATATGGCCAATGGCTAGGATCAACAACAAAGCTCTAATACAAATGCAAAGAACCAACCTGGTTCTCACGAATAACATCCATCATAAATGAAATGAATAACTATAATCCGTACTCGACAATAAATATATTGAATAAGAATATATATAATGAGATAAAATAGATAATATACGATGAATATATGTACAATGAGAGTGCCAAATATATAGAGAACCTAAAGGCACATATGGTGACCATCCATTAAAGGATGCATCCCTTATACAATTAATCACTATTTATTATTATTATTATTATTATTTATGATTATTATCACTTAATATTTATATATTTTGTATGTTACATTGCCATGTGGTAGCATGTCCTTGTGCCATGTCATTATGATGATGTCATCCTATATGGATGTACGGATGCCACATGGTAGTCTATTGTGATTCCATGTCAATGATGACATCATTCTATATGGATGTACAGATTCCATGTGGTAGTCTACTGTTGTACCATGCTAGTGTTGACGTCAACAATATGGATTGCTAAGTGATTGTTGTTTTTCAAAAACTTCTGATCACGATATCTTCCTCACACGACGTTTGTTTGAGGTGAAATTTGCACCAAAAGAAAGGTATTGTCAAAAAATTCGCACTGGTGTCATTGGTTTTTTATTTCAAGTCATAAATTCTGAGCATTTTCATCAAAATAAGGATACCTTCCCCCATGTAACTTGAGAATTTTCTGAATAGCTTAAATAAAACTTGCAGAAACATTATCAATTGCTTACCCAACCGAAGCCAAACACTTTCATCTTGTAACCATGTTTTTTTAATGGCTTATGGAGTCCCCTTATTCATTGGCCTTTTCACAAGATGTCTTCTTGATTTGTGCTGAATTTTGGGATGAAAATTCCAACACTTCTTCTCCCAATGGCCACTGATGTTGCAATAACTGCGAAAATTCCTTCGTTTTCCATTCAACTATGCATTCCTCATAGGAGGACTTGGAAGGTGTGGTTTTTTATTTGTCTCACTTCCCGTGGACACATCTATCTTCTTAACCCAAAATGTATTTGTTTGATGCTTGGCTACATCACAGTTAGAAGATGAAATGTGGAAATATGTTTTCTTGTATTCAAGAAAATAATTTGAATGAATTTTATACCTTCTTAAATTGTCTTTCATTTGATGAGGACTATCTTTCTTGATTCCTTTATTTGAATCAAATGATGTAGAAATGGTTTTTACTTTAGTAGACTATGAGCACCCTCCAACTCCTCTTGACCGAATCCCAAACCTGGAAGTCATGGTGTTTGTACCACCTCTAATGGTTGAGTCATTGCTTCGCCATAAATTCCAAGTCCACCTCCTTGGTGTTGTAGGAAAATCTCCCTGTGGACAGGTAGATTGCCTCAAAGAGATAGACCCGAAACTCTAAGACAGAAATTTCTTAACATGGACACTGACTTCCTTTCAAATCTATACAAACTAATGCATGAGGAGGAAGGAGAACAGAAGTACCTTTTTATCGTTGTTTGTCCCTGCACGCTCCAAGTTGAGCTCCAATCTTTCGCTCCTTGACGAGCCCTGTAGACAAACAAAGTACGACCACTTCCTACTCTATTGATATTAGCTTGAAAATAGATCTATCTATCAACGATAAGTTCATGTAAGATAAGACACAAACTAGAAAGAAACAAGCCAAGCGTGTCATATTAATGAGAATAATGACAACAATACTTGCAATCATAGATGTGAATGCAACAGCTTCGTCAAGTCCCCTTTGTCTAACCCTTGCTCGAAAGATCCACGACCTGGATGATAGAAGCTTCACCGATCACTCTCCTTTAGTTGATTGTGTGTTTCCTATGAGATCATAGGTTTCATGCTAGCAATTCTTCCCCCTTTCCACCATCATAGAGCCTTCTTATATAGGTTAAGAGAAGCTTAACCTCTTGAGGTATCTTTAGGGTAGGTTGAGGAATTCCCTCGTTAGATAAAGGATATTCTGATTGAACAAAGAATTTGAATGCAACTACCTTCCAAACTTGAAATATCCTTCCCTTATTCTCCTCAATGAGCCAACCACTACCCAGATTAGGCAGCGCTCCCTCAAAAGGGGCATCAGGGCGCTATAGCGCTCCCTAGGAGGCTCAAGGGTAGCACCAGCGCTCTAGGGATGGATAACGCTCCTTCAAAGGGGCAGTTTGTCGTTATAACGCTCCCTAAGCCCTTATAGGGGAGCGCTAGCACTCCTAAGGCTGATGTAGAGGAGAGCTCTCCTTCAAAACCCTTGTTTAAGAGCTCCTTTCAGGTGGCAAGTGTTCCTTGACTTCAGTTAATCATTCTCCCTCCTTCAAATCAAGTGTCTAAGATATTCTAATTGTCTTATTGGTGTTGTCATCATGGCAGTATGCTTTGTTTATGTTTGCGACAGTTGTGAATGACATGCGACACTTGCGACACTTACGACACTTATCGAAGCGAGCAATATTGAGGTGTAACAGATTTCCCCCCAAAGTATAAAGTTGGAAGATGCGAACTGATAACTGAAATGATTTGTAGACATTCAAGCAAGGGTATAGACTTGGAGAACCTGACGAAAGCTGCACACAAGCATCCAACAAATATCATGACACATTTCAAAACCTAAGGCAGGCATACCTATGCTTGGGTGATCAAGACTTGCGAGATATGGCTGCCATAAAATACATTGTTGATCCATAATTGTATTGATGAAAAGGTATAGCCACTGAGGATACAATGTGGATCTATACTCTGATGACCTAGACTGATCGTAGCCACGAAGAATACATAGTGGATCTACGAGATGACAAGACATAGCCACGACCAATACAAAGTGGATCTATGTAACAGTGTATGTATCATTTGTCCAATAGAAATTCCTTCGCAGCTTGGGAAAAGCATATATAAAAGTGATCACTCCACCCAGGGTCTTCTTATCGATCCCAATGTGGTACGATTCTAACCATGTGAATAGATGTCCTGATGTCGAACATGGCAGAAACCACTTGATTACCGGTCAATGGTGTAAACCGTTAACAAGTGTGAGGGAGATCACCATTAATGTCAATGATTCACAAGGTACCCTAGTACATTCCAAAAAATGTGAATGGATGAGCTGGAGTTGAACATCTGTGGAATCATCCGATCAGAGGTCAATGATGTAAACCTGCTGTTGAACGTGAGGAGGCCTGTCATTGAGGCATGCAGGTCCCAAAGTACTAACTAGTTTCTAAGCCTAATTCCTGGATAACGTGTTGAAGTCGATAGGAATAAGCTTGCCGAAGGAGGGCCTTGATGTATCCCCCATCAACAACACAAAAAGGACATAGAGATGTAATTGGCGGATTAAATGGACATAGACTAACATGGGTTTTGAGGCAATATATTTGGGATGGCTGACTCTCGAGGCAGATACTTCCCTTGAACACTGAGTCACAACAACAAAACATGATATGGACCAAAACTTGATGATGCAGTGGATGTTGTGACTTGCATCGGGTGATCCAAAGGAGTGAAAGAAACTCAAAGGATTGGCTCAGTGCAGAGGTTTAGCAGGTTATAATGCGTGCATATGACAAAGTGTCGTGTTCAAGGGAGACTCTAAGAATTGCTTGCTAATGTTCTCAAGAGACTGCTTGGCTTGCTTCTTTCAAATTTTCCTCCATCCAGATAGACGAGTACCACTTTTTGATTTAATGAGCTCGAGGAGGATAACACATGCTCGATATAACTCGCCTTCGGTAAGTTCCTCTTCCTTTGTTTAAAGAACTGGAAGAAGTAAGGGTTCGATCCCGTATGGGCCTGTCGATGTGTGTTTTAGCGAGTCCAAAGACAGAAAACTCGAAGGTTTTTCAGGATTATAGAGTTTGTAAAAACACTTAAAAGACAACTCTCTCAGTTCCTTTTTCGTACAGTAGTCTAACGAGACCGAAAAAGAGATAAACTATTGCTCGAAAGACGCCCTTTCGAACCTTTTAACGAGTGTGAAAGGAAGCAAGATCACTCGACGATCTTTTCATATTTAGAGAGTCTGAAAAGAGTTTAAAGATGACTCCAGGGGTTTCCTTTTTTGTGTATCCATACAGGTCCGAAAAAGAGATAAAAGTCTACCTGGATGCATTCTCATGTATTTACGAGCACGAGAAAGAAGAAAGACTAAGCTCGGTATGTCCCCAGCTTGAAAGCTAGTGGCTTAACTCCATAAAGATCATCAAAGGCTGGAGACATGCCCCCCAAGCTTCAATTCATTCACCGACTTTGAGGTTGTCACCAATTTCTGTGCTAGATGGAGAAAAAGGATACAGGTGGATGAAATGAAGGTTCAAAATTAGACCTAATGAAAGACTCGACTCAACATCTACGAGATCTGGAGAAAGACTCAACTTGAAGGGATAGGTGATTGTTTCATTTTTTAACGATCTTGACACAGGAAAAGAACTATGCTCATGACCTCTGTTTCATTTTTTAACGAGCTTTCCATAGAGAAGAGAAAATATGCTCGTGGTTGCTTCCTGATCATGGCTTCCGAGAGGATAACATGTTGGAAGGATACCATGTCAAGGGACAAAACTCGGTCATGGTTTCCAAGAGATCTTCGCCGAATGGAAGATAATCACTCTGGAAGGAAAACATGTCGAGGGTCATAGGGGTAAGGAGATCAGGCTCCAATAACCCTACCGAAGAGATCACCATGTCAACTACCGGGTCCAAATCATCGGAAGTTTAAATCATGGGAGACAACGCCACATAATTGACATGTGGCGAGGGTGATACTGTCTACATATAGGAACCATTTAGGGAGGTAACCCAGTCGAGGTCGATGAATTAAAGTTGATCAATAGTCACAATTCTTCCATCGCGAGGGAAATATATCACATGGAAAAGGGTGGATACAAGAGATTTCATAGCATAGACATAATAACGCCCAAGGAGTAAAGAGAAATCCAAGGGGTCTCGGACTACCATGACATCGATAAAGACAGTTTTCCCTCCCAAAGTTACAGGAAACTGAGGAAGGATCCCTAAAGGTTGACTAGTTCTTCTGTTAAAAGCTAACATATTTTGTGTAACCGCTGCAAGCTGTGGACAACCCAAAGCGTACCAAGAAACAGAAGACAAAATACTAACAGATGCATCTTCATCTATCAACATTTGAGGAATGTCCCGACCATGAACCTGTACTGTAATTTGGAAAGGAATGTGGGAGGGAAGACGAGGTCTAGTTAGCACACCCCAATAAAAAAGGATGGCCTCATTACTTGGAGGGGGTTTCGTAGGAGAAGGAGGAATGCCCCCTGGCATGGTAGAGTCTGTATTAACAAGAAAAACATGGGCAGTATCGGGTGTACTCTCTAGAAGGAGAGTAGGATCGACCGATGATTGGATCGGATCAACCAATGGTGGACTTGGATAAACCACTTTAGCACTCTTCAGAGGAAGAGTGGGACTGGCCGAGGAAGGGTCTGGATCAGTCACTTTGACATTCCTCAATGGAGGAATGGGATCAACCGATGGCGAAATTGGATTGATCACTTTTTCACACTTCAGAGGAAGAGTGGGACTGACTGAGGAAGGGACTGGATCAGTCACTTTGGAACTCATCAAAGGAGGAGTGGGATCGACCGATGGTAGAACTGAATCGACCACTTGAGTGTCATTCTCCAAGGGAAGAATGGGGTCGATGGGTAGAAACGAATCTACCGCTTTGGTGTCACTCTCTTGATGAAGAGTGGGGCTGATCGATGATGGAACTGGATCAACTACTTGGGTTTGTGGTTCAATCGAGGACAAAACTATATTGACCATCTGATCAGCCAGACTGACCGAGGATGGAACCAGATTGACTAGTCCATCAACCAATGATGGGTCGGAGGAAATCTTACGATAACCTTTTGGAAGTTGAATTTTTTCCAAAAGAGAAGAAGCCTCGTCCATGCGAGGACAAAGGTGAGAGTAATGATTACCTTTACATAACATGCAAGGGAATTTGACAGTTTTCTTCTTCTTACCAACCTGAACATCACTAGTTGACAGGGTATCATCGACATGATCGACAGAGGTCGATGACATGGAGGACCACATTTCTAAGACCTGGGTAAGACCGGGGAAATCCCTCAGAAAGTGGTCACCCTTACAAAGGTTGCAAGGGAATTTGGGTTTTGGATTCTTCATTTTAATCTTGTTGACCTCATCAACACTCCCAGTACTATTAACAGTAACTGGTTTCTTAGAGCCAACATCTAATGTTGTTGGGGTCTTTGTCCTTTTCAGGTTCTTCCTCTTCTTCTCTTTCCGTTTCTTCTTCTTCTCTTTCTGTTTCTTCTTCCTCTGATTAACCTGGCTACTTGATTTAGAGCTTTCACTAGGGAAAGAAGGAGAAATGGAAGGGGACTTGATGGGCGAAGAAGGCGAAAAGTTGACATGAGGTTGATGTGTGGGTGGTGTATTGACATCCAAAGTATTAGGTGCAACTGAAACATTGGGAGGATTCAGGATCACCAGAGTGGGGAACAACCAAACTGGTAATCCAATAGTGAGTCCTGCAAGACTCAGTGTGGCAACATATGGAGGACCAAAGTTTCCAAACGAAGGAAAGGTATAAGGTTCCCTAGGAGAAGGGGTTCCTCCATTGGTACTCTTAGGATTCAATGCCATTAGCACTAACTCGACCTAAGGTCCACTAATTACAACAAACAACACACGCTATGAATCTGAGAAGCAATCAATCAAACAAACCTTCCTATGATGAAACCACTAGTTGGTGATGAAATCCAATGTCGTGATATCAAAATAGGAAGGGGCGGGGATAGAGCAGGTGGATCATTTACGTTGGCGACCTGCTTAACGGACTTACGCCTTGGTGCAAGCTTCCACATAGTAATTGTGGATTTACCCTCCAAGGAGCCCGAGTGAGTTTGACCAACGTCTGTTCCAGGTACAGTGAGACTTCCCTTCACCATCACCTTGTGTGAGACACTAAAGATTGTGGCTACTAAGGTCACCAACTCGTAGTTATCCCTTGGGTGGGTACAGTCGACAGTTTGATTGAAACGTATGGGAAGGATAAAAAGTCCGAAATCAACCTGAAAGGATCCCACACATAATCGTGGGTATACCTTCCAGTGACCCCCAATATATGATCCGACCACTACAAACAGTTGAACCACGGAGGGATAATCTTCGTAACTCACCCGAATGCGACCTCGTGCGTAACCCCTATGTGAGATGGGGATCCCAGCAAGCCAATACGACAATTGGATTTAACTCTCCCTACCGCAAGATACTAAGTTCGTTTGATAGCTTTGGAAAGTTATCCTTTCAACCTATTCCAAAGCCCTACACCTTAAACTAATGTAGGTTTGCTAACAAAGATGTAAAAAGTCTGATAAATTTTAGTTAAGCCTTGATTTTAATGGCTGTTGTTTACTCAGAGGGTGTATGAAAGTGAAACTTATGGAATGATGACTGAATTCCCAAAAATATTCATGAAGTATGATAAGAAATCATTTATTTTCAATGACTACCTATTTAAGGGAAAGAGGAAGAGTCCTTTTCACTACCAAACACTTGATAAGGATTGCCCTCAATCAATTTTGTTCTCAATCAAATCCAATATGATGCTACAATATTTCAGAAATGAAAAATAATATGAAAAATAATCATTAAGATGTAATTTTGTCGTTTGTATGCGATAATCAATTCAATGCAAAATTTCTCTTGCCAACTACCTTTTCAGATCAAGGAGATTCAGACAAGAAAATGCAGATTTCGCACAAACAACACACCCTTTTGAAATCAAACAAGAGAAAGAAAACCAAAAATGTGAAAGGAAGGAGAAAGAGATTGGATCATATGACATCAAAGAACCAAATGAGAAAAGTTATAGACTTCAGATGTCCTTCACTAGATTTCCCTCTTAGTCGGACAGGAGAGGAAAAAAGCAGTGGATCGATTTCAAGCTCTCAACAACAAAAACTCAAAAATAATGAAGAAGGGCATAAAAAATGAACAACAAGGTGTTTACTTCTCAATATTAAGGATGTAATAGGTCAAGGGAAGAAGCATTGAATCTCAAAGTATCTCAGCAAGTAAGAAACAGGGGTTTTAACCTCAAAAATGCAAATTTTTTAAGGGATTTTGTGAAAACAGGGGTTGGCGCTCTGGTGTAAGGGACATGAGGGAGTTATAAAGCTCTTTCCAACACTCTAAGGGAGAATTGGTTCCCTTCTAACAAGGCAGGGGAGCGCTGGTGCCCAAAAACTCACAAAAATGTCCAAAAAACCTTAAAATTCAGTCAAATTTTGACAAACAAGCTGAGTGTGATGGAGTGAAGAGTCAATAAACAAATGCAATAATATATAAAGGGGTGAACAAGGTATGATAAAACAAAAGGTAAGACAATGCCTATGAGGAAAAACAAAACTAAGAAAGTTTTGATTCCTCCCCAGTGAAGTCGCCAGTTTCTCTTGTAGGAAAATCTCCCCGTGGACAGGTAGATTGCCTCAAAGAGATAGACCCTAAACTCTAAGAAAAAAATTTCTTAACATGGACACTGACTTCCTTTCAAATCTATACAAACTAATGCATGAGGATGAAGGAGAACATAAGTACCTTTTTATCGTCGTTTATCCCTGAACGCTCCGAGTTGAGCTCCAATCTTTCGCTCCTCGATGAGCCCTGTAGACAAACAAAGTACGACCACTTCCTACTCTATTGATATTAGCTTGAAAATAGATCTATCTATCAACAATAAGTTCATGTAAGATCAGACACAAACTAGAAAGAAACAGGCCAAACGTGTCATATTAATGAGAATAACGACAACAATACTTACAATCGTAGATGCAAATGCGACAGCTTCGTCAAGTCCCCTTTGTCTAACCCTTGCTCCAAAGATCCATGACCTAGATGATAGCAGCTTCACCGATCACTCTCCTTTAGTTGAATATGTGTTTCCTATGAGATCATAGGTTTCATGCTAGCAATTCTTCCCCCTTTCCACCATCATAGAGCCTGCTTATATAGGTTAAGAGAAGCTTAACCTCTTGAGGTATCTTTAGGGTAGGTTGAGAAATTCCCTCCTTAGATCAAGGATCTTCTGATTGAACCAAGAATTCGAATGCAACTTCCCTCCAAACTTGAAATATCCTTCCCTTATTCTCCTCAACGGGCCAACCACTACCCAGATTAGGCAGCGCTCCCTCAAAAGGGGCATCAGGGTGCTATAGCGCTCCCTAGGAGGCTCAAGGGTAGCGCCAACGCTCTAAGGATGGATAACACTCCTTCAGAGGGGAAGTTTGTCGTTATAACGTTCCCTAAGCCCTTATAGTGGAGCTCCAATGCTCCTAAGGCTGATGTAGAGGAGCGCTCTCCTTCAAAACCCTTGTTTAAGAGCTCCTTTCAGGTGGCAAGAGTTCCTTGACTTCAGTTAATCATTCTCCCTCCTTCAAATTAAGTGTCTCAGATATTCGAAGTGTCTTGTTGGTGTCGTCATCATGGCAGTATGATTTGTTTATGTTTGCGACACTTGTGAATGACATGTGACACTTGCGACACTTGAGACACTTACGACTCTTATCGAAGAGAGCAATATTGAGGTGTAACACTTGGTATCCCATTTTAGTAAGAAGCTTCATAACAACATTATTATCATACATAGATGAAACAAAACATGAAGAAATACTCTCAACACATACCTCAGTTTGGGTTTGGGCATCCAATATAGAATACTATTTGTCCTCCATTCATTCACCATGTTGCAACTTAGCCAAAAGATCATCCTTGTATTGCAATTAAAGCTACAATTTTTCAATGATTCCATTAAGAAATTCTCCATGAAGCTGAGATTTCTCTTGAAGCTCTTACTTCTCTTCTTCTGCAACTTGCAGAATCCTTTCAAGACCTGCATTTTATGCTCGAATGCATTGGTTGATTTCTTAAAACTCTTGAAGTCTCTCTTGCTTCAATCATTTTCCCATGATGATATTTACAATATGCAAAATTTTCACACCTGCTTTGATACAACTTGATCTGAAAACTTGGTGAGAATTTTCTTACATCAAAATTTTCAACGAAGATATTTTATCGACATTTGTTTGCAAATAAACATGAGAAAATATATCCCTTAGATATTTATTTACTAATGAATTACATACATTCAATAGAATCAAACATGAAATATGCAAGCGTAACAAGGAATAGGACAAAGATATGTTAATTGATTTCACTAAACCCCTTGACTATGTCTCCAGGTTCATGAAATTCATGAACCCGCTTTATTCATTCTTCTTGAAAGGGATATGCATAAAAAAAACCTACAAATTACTTCTCTTTTACAAATAATTCTCATGAATCAACAATACCTCCCAAAAATGACTCTTCCCTCCTTGACCTCCAAAACGATTTTATATACAGTCTCCACCTAAAAACTAGCTCAAGATTTTTAGGAGACAAAATCTCTCAAGATCCCATAAGAAAGGATCTTTGAACAAATCAAGGGATTTGTTTGAGAAAATCTCTCAACCATCCATGAAAATATCAACTCTCCATGAAGATATCAACTATGCATGAGACTAGGAAGTTATAATCCATGGGAATCTCAACTCTCTATGAGACTCTCCTTGAGAGTAGGAACCAAAAGCCTTCTTATCTTTTTCACCAAATAATTTCCTTTTATAATGAAAAATACATTAATTTATGAGAACCTATGCTCAACAAGTATTGATCATTACATTTTATTTTTTTCCATTTTTTCCCCTTTACTTCAACAAAACATATCTGTAGCATATGAAGTCCAATTGACCTCATTCGAAAGGCATCAAAAAGAAATTAGTTGGATGGACAATATTGGATGCAAATTGGACTGACTTGGATTTTTCAACTGTAAACATCCTCCTATATCATCCATTTTCCAGAATGAGTGTGGAGAGTTCATGTTTAATTTGAATGTTATGAGTGAAGAAGGGAACACTAGTTCTACCTAGTTCGGGAGTAGTCACGAGGATTAGGGAGGGGTTAAATTCTGTGGGGTTGTCGAGAGATATGATTTGTGGTTGGTTGAGGTCTTTAGTGGGATTGATCTCTACAACAATTTTTCTATTGGTGCGTAATTTTTTAAGGGCGCGATAATCACCAGAGTTGTGTGGGTTAGTCGTATAAAAAGTGCACCAGGGAACATTTTTGGGTTCATAAGGAGAAGCAGTGTAAGATTAGGGGTGTGAAATGTTGGGATTAACAAATGGAGTTCGTATTTGTGAATATCAGATTCTAGGTTCCACCGAACAAATTCACGACAAAGATGCATCAATAAACCAAAATTGAATTTTATCAGTAATACCTCTTTGGGATCGCTAATATCTAGTTATATGCACAATTTGCAAAAGAAGTCTATGTATATTTGGATGGAATGTGTGGATAGTTTTCAGAGCAACTATTTGGCGAGAACATTCAGGAGACATCCTGGGGGGTAGAAAGACTCGCACAAGGTGTGAAAAGAAACTTCCCAAGAACAAATGTGTCCAATTATTGGGGTTGGTGGTGCATTGAGTTCAACAACCAATTCAGATTGTTCTAGTTGTGTGTCCCACTAGGATTGTGTGATTCCTTCATGTTGCAGGATGGTTGTTTTGAATTTAGTATCCTCTTCCATCTCTGGAGAGGTATTGAAGTAGGTGGAGAGGTTTTGTATCCAAGAACTGACAATCTCTCCATTCATTTACCTAGTGAATTTTTGTAGTTGGAAGTGAGTGTCGAGCTACATAGGTGTGGGCATTTGCTATTGTAATCGAAGTAACTCGGGAAAATCAAGAGACAATTCTTGAATGGAAGTAGACATGGTGACATAGGACTCCTCACTAGATGGTTCTATGCACGATGATATGATTTCATTCACATGAGAGATTTTTTATCCACACTACATAAGGAAAGTTGAATGTTATGGCTAATGAAAACAGAGAAGGGTCCCTCACAAGGGGCACTGGGAAGGGTGCAATGGGGGCCCTAAGGAGGGAGAAGAGGATGTTTTAAAACTGAGAATTTGAAGGACCCTGAGTATGGAATTTTGGAATCTCTTTAAAGAGCATTGAGTGTCGATATTGAAGAGCACAAAACAAAATGTTTGTTTTTTTAAGGACTACAGATGGTTTTATTCATCTTCTTCTTCTTGAATGCGTGAAAAATATTCCCCAAGGAAAGGCTCTGATACCAATTGATCCACAACATATATATAGAGTCAGAGGGTGCACCATTGAACATTGGGTGCACGGTAAAATGTACAACAAGAATAATCACATAGAAACATCTTAGAAGACACAAAAAAGGAACAATTGTTCAGAAAAATCCCATCAACTATTAGTAGTGAGAGAGATACCCTTTAATAATATGTTGGGTGACTTGTTACCTCTACATTATTTGTAGTTACAATAGAGGTTAATACTTTATTTTATGCAGGTCCCTACTCACTTAGACTGGAGAGGTTTGTTTCTACAACAATGGACTGACATAACTGACACACTAACTTATTTAGGAATTGCCTTGCTCAACTAGACAGGTGAATGTAATTTAAAAATTATGGACTAACCAAAAACTGCAATACTAATTATCGAGAGCATATTACAATAGAAATTAATGACGGTATACCAATTATCTTCTACTAGTTGGAAAAGGAAGGTGGGCGACCTTCCTGGTGGCCCACTATTCAACAATGTACCTCTGATGATATAGCTTTTGTTGAAGGTCTATCTTTCCTTGTTTTATTGTTTCTTTCATTGCTTGTCTTCTTGTGACCAATTGATGTTGGAAAATTCGGTGGATAGAATGCAGTGATGGTTGTTGTCATTAATGGCAATAGTAGAGACAATAGGATAAGAAGGATAAAAGCTCAGGAGGAATAGCCTTGAAGAAAATGTGCACAGCAAGAGCTTAAAGAGGAAAAAGGAAGAAGAGTCAGTGACCGTTGGATCCCATCCAAATTTCCCGAAAGAATCAGGACCGTCAGATCAGACAGAAGCTGCGAGGGAGATATTCCATCGGGAAAAGCCAAGGTGAAATCTCGATTGAATCTGGACCGTCAAATCCAGAAAGGATCAGGACCGTTGATCATAGCCCTGTACGGATCGGGGTTTGGGACTTTGAAATGTCCAAATCACTCGTCAATGAAAACCCCGAAATCGCGAAACGCGATATTACGATTTGATCGCAACCGTTAATCAAGAAGGGATCTGGATCGTTTACTTGAATGGACACGTGGCAGCCAGGAGGCCTCATCGGCAATTCGGGGATCAGGATTTCATAAGGCAAAGTTCACTCTACAGCGAAATCTCCGATTTCGCGATATGAAAAATCCCGACGGAATCTGAACCGTCAGATCAACTCGACCCACGTCAACAGACCACGTCAGCTAAGTGACACGTGGCACA
>ML788080.1:110440-175046 GCA_009831015.1 Picea engelmannii
GAGAACAGATGTTCTCTGTTATGCAGGTTGTAGCCTGTGTAACTGGAAGTTGGTGCTTCCATCCAGTTGGTGCTGGAATACTCAGGGAGTTGGTGCTTCCTTCTAGTGGGTGCTAGAGAAATCAGAGAGTTGGAGCTCTCTAATAAGTTGCATCTTGTAAAACAGAGGTAGCAGCCTCACATTGAGTTGGTGCTCAATTATAGATGATGTACAGAACTGAAAAAGACTGCCTATCATTTCGAAGAAGAAGAGGTTTTCTCCCTTTATGGGTTTCCTCGTGAAAATCTGTCTCTGTGTGTATTTTATGTGTGACTGATGATCTTTACTCTTACTNTCCATATGCTGTATGTTTCTTGATAACACATGAAGAAATATTAATAATTGTTAAGAAGGTGTAAAATTGCTTAAGCTTATAAACAACTGATTCACCCCCCCCTCTCAGTTGTATTAGTATTTCCAACAATTGATTCCTCTTGTCTAATAATTCCACTTATTCTAATTGTAAATATGCTTTGTCATATATCTGTCTAGACCTACCAATGATCTCATAAATCCATCTCTGCCCATGTGTCATAAGTTGTCCATAACTCTTCTACTCAACTGTCAATAATGTCGACCCATGTGTTACTATATTATTATGAAGGCTTCTTTGTTGTAATTGATCATCACATATTCATGTTTCTTATACTTAATTAAATTTTTCCATTGATCTTCAATACATCCTTGAACCTATAATGAATATATCCCTACCTTAATAGTGTGTCAATGATATTATTTTGATATCTACATGGGAACATTGTTTCTCAATTGATGAAATTTTCATTTTGTACTTATGCTATCTGACTTCTCTTAATCAGTCTTTTCTTACACTTCAAAATGATCAAAGGATGGTTCTATGATATTTAGTAGCTACTGCACTAACTCCCCCTATTCAATATTCATATTTATTGGGAGTCTCCAAGTTAGACGGCTTAGAACAATGGAGGAATCCACCCTAATGTGGAGTAATATTCTTGTTTGTCTGTAGACACATCATATTTCTGAACTTTGACTTCTTCCTTTCTTTGTTTGGATTCGTCATTATCTTCCACTACAATTCTTGAGAGAACAATCTGTTGGTCTTGTTCTTTATTTATATGCTCTTCTTCTCTTCCTTGCACTACTGTAAATCCTGCGATCTCTAGAACATGTTCTTTATTCACCTTCTATTATTGTCTTTCTTTTCTTCTCTAAACCTTTGTGTGTCTGACATCGATATTTTATTTCATGGTGGAATTTATCATGCTTCTACAATTTCCAGCTATGTGACCATAACTGTGGCATTTCTAACATTCAATGTTGTGGGAGCCACATAGGTGTTTCTTGTCTGAACATTTTTTCCATATTCTTTTAAATCTACAACCTTATGTCTAAAGTTAGTACAAAATAAACTTTCATACCTGGGAGTGAATCATATTCTTTGTGATGTAGTCCTTCTAAACTCATGCCTTTTCTAATCACGATCTTCTCTTATGTTGTTTTCTTCATTATGATTGAAGATTCTTTGTTTCTTGAATGTGGAAGGTATTTTTGAAGATACATACTATTATACTCACTCTTCATTGATTATTGTTGACCATGATTACTTCATTTCAGTACTTCTTCATAACTCCTTCTCTTTTCTTCGTTCTTCCTTTCTGGCAACCTGGAGTTCTTCTCGTCAACTTTATTTACTGATGATGTGGATGTTTCTCTCTATTCAACGTTATTACTAAGATTTACAATTTTAACTCTCAATGTGATAAATTCTTCTTCAAGCTTCTCAACCTCTTCTTCTTTCTTAATCATATGAATCTTCATGAATTCTTTCATTCTCTTTTCTTCATAAAGTTGGATTTTCAAGGAGATGATGTATTCTTCAAGTGTTCTTTCTTTTTGACTGAATTATGCTTCAATATGGTTTAAATCATCATATATTTACTAGAGATGATTTGTCAAAATATTCTCTCTTTTTTCTTCTTCTTTTCTTTGTGCTACTATTTCAGATTCCAAACATTGCTTCTCTTCCATATGACTTTTGTATGTTTCTTCAATCCTTTTGGCTTCTTACAGCTGATATTTTAGATTGACGATGAACTGTTGGATTTCTTCAGAACATTCTTAAAATTTCTTCTTGACTAATTGTTCCTCAAGAGAATTGTTTTTCTTCCTTTCTTTCGTCAATTCGTCTAAATCGCTAACTAATTCTTCTTCAAGGTATACTATACCTTCTTCACAATATTCCTCTTCTAATATGATGATCATCCTTGTTCTTGTTCTATTATTGTATCTTCTTCAACATTCTCTATATTTGTGATGACATATTCCTCAAAGTAGATATTAAGTATCGTATCCCAAAGTTATTTAATTGATGAAAATTTTCCAACTTTTTCTCTGACTAGATCAAGTATTCCTTCCCAAATAAAATCCATTTCTATTTTTTTTTTTCATTTCAATTCCTTCTTGGTTGCGGTATTTGGTTTATTAGAATCATTTTATCCTGTAACAACTGAGTTCCAAACATTATATCCTCGTTCCTGTAAAAATACTTCCTTTCTTTTGCTCCATATCTCATAGTCTAGACCATTCTAACCATTGAACATTGGTGCTCCATTATCATTGTAATCCATGATCTAACTTCGAGTGTTTAAAATATTTCATGAAGGAACCTACTTTGATACCAATTGTTGGAATACTAAGAGGGGGGGGGGTGTGGTGAATCAATATTAGAACTTTTATCACTTTTAACCACAATATATAAAATTTAACTTTATCACCAATATGTCATCAATGTATCATATATGATTGCATTCAATATATCATGAGAATATAAACATAAGCATCATCACATCAACAACATCACATCAAATACATAGTACACCGAATTTACGTGGAAACCCAAATGGGAGAAAACCACAAAATGATTTTCTTATATATCAAATAATACATTCATTGGAAGAACCAACTTCCCAATTCTCTAGCTGCAACTAGAAGGAGGATACAACCCCCTATTTACAGGATCCAACCTGAAGGAAGCTACAACTCCCTGAATTATCTGGCTCCAACCAGAAGGAGGCTACAACCCTCTAATTCTCAGGCTCCAACCTGAAGGAAGCTCCAACTCCCTGTATTCTTTGTCACCAACCAAAAGGAGGCTACAACCCCCCTTCCTTGCGTTGTCCTACTTCCATGAAATATAATTGTAGACAAAACTATCACTAGCACAATCATTATCACTGTCACTACCATTGTTACTGTCACTACTATTGTCATTGTCACTACCACTGGAACATCAACCTATCACTATCAATATGCCACTTTATCCAACCTATCATAGTGACTACCACTGTCACATCCACCTATCATAGTCAACTTCTCACATCAAATCATAACTTCCACTATTACTGCCACTAACATACCATCATCAACCTCACACCACTTTTGATACTCAACATCAACAAAAACAAATCCTCTCACATGGAGACCATAACCAAACCATGTACATAAAACTGTATCAACCATTCATCATGCACCAACACTTGTACCAAATCTTTTATCAACCATGCACCAAAACTTGTACCATACAATGTATCAATGATGTACCATATCTTGCATAAAAAATGTAATGGCCCCATCGTTGCGACAACAAAAGCGATGTACAAAATGTAAAAAAAAAAAATAGCGTTAGGAATTAAACATCACACTTAAATGAAAGATCATCGACACATCATTCACATAGATTAACAAAACAAAATTCATTCATTAACAATCAATTACGACACATTGCAGAAATTCATCACCATGAACCATGACACACATATCGATGTATTAACAAATTAATTAACAACAACCCACATCATTTCATTCTACAATTAATATCGACGCATAACAGTACAAATCTTAAACGCTCAACGCTTCTCATAGGAAAATCCTCAGATAACCAAAGGATAACATAAGATAACATAACGAAACATAAGGATAATGAATATAATCACAAGAATAACATAATATGCTACCCACCAAACCTACCATGTAAGGTAAGGACCTCCGGGACACATAACAAATGCTCAAGCCCAGGTCCCAATTTATTATAACCATTTGAGGTCTCAGGGTTGGCAATAGTTCTGAAGAACAAGGAGGTGTCTATATCCCACTAAAACATGAAAGTCCCAAATAACTATGCTAAATCAACAACATCAACGATAATCAATTTCATCAATCTGTCAATCATAATTCACAATTTGACATGGTGCGCGAGTAATCATTCACACAACATATCATAGACCATATTAAATCCAAGGTGCAAAATCATTTATCAGTTGTATCCGTGGCGCAATCCCATTCGCAATATTCAATCATCTGTCATAATAAATTTTCTATTCACGCAAGAAGACTAACATGTAAAACCATACATTACATTATAATTCAGTGTGCGCAAGGAGTCTAATTCCTCAACTAGTCATACATCGTATTATCAAACTATGTGTAAGCATTCTATTCAATTAATCCATCATTTACACGTCAACAATTCAAGACTCAAGAGATATCGATTTTATTTAGCAAGGTGAAAGATAATACAATTAATAAATCAATCATACTTTGATAATATTAAAGGCGCAATAGTAACCAAATTCTAATCCAATCAGGCAACATCAATATTCAATGGTGCAATAGAAAACTAGTTATTAATCCATCATACATTAACAAATTTAAAGGCGCTAGTAATAATTGTTAATTAAATTAGGGAGCAGACAAAAATTCAATCAATCCTAATCATCATATAATCAGGCTGCATTGTAGTCAACATCAAATTCTACTTTTATTCTATCGCGCATGAGAAGTATAATATCAATAATAATCATTCCTTACCATAATTTTTTATTGTACAAGGAGTAAATAACTAACACAATAATTCTTTACATTGAATTTCATGGTGTGCTATAAATCTAACCACTTGTGTAACCATGCATTACATTAATCGGTGCACGTAATCAATCATTAACACAATCATTCATTGTCAGTAATATTCAATGCACACGGGAATCAAAATATTAACCAACCATTCTTGAACTTTATTCAAGCGCACAAGCAATCCTAAGTTCTTAATCAATCATATGTCAGTTGTTTCTCTAAGGGAACAAAGAATAATCCACCAATTTTTAAAGGATGCAAGAGAAAAATAATTACAAATCAACTATCAAGTGCTTCAAGATTTGTAATAAGAAAACTCTTCATGTAGCTTGACTATGCGTAATCTCAATTATTGGAATACAATTTTGTTATTGTTTAGTCAAAATTATGGATTACACTAAATAATATAAATTCTATAGCTACACATCAACATCCTTACTAAGTTAATTAAACTCTATAGTGCAAGGTGTTTGATAAGTTTTTCAATTTTGCATGGAAAGAAATAGAAGAAAAGATCAACAAGTTCTGCAAGGTTTAGGGTTTACATGCTCCATCTTCCCTCCCACCCTGACCACCTCTGACCTCCTCTGTACGCACAGAAAGCCTTTTCTCCCTGGCACTAGCCACCATAGAAGAATGGGAAGAGAAGAGGGGTGAAAGCCCCCTCTTACCGTAACGTTGTTGCAAATAATTTGGAGAACTCACGAGTACATCACCCGTCCTTTGAGTCACCATTTCACTTACGAGACCAATACCTGCAAGAAGAAATGGATGTAAGAAAAGAATCGAACATGGATTTTGATTCCTCACATCTGAACGAAGCTCGGGCCTGGATACCTAGAAAATGCATCCCCCAAGCCGCGGTTTTGCCCAGGTACATCATCAAAACCACCAGGATAGGGGAGAATACGTAGTTCATGAGAGACCATGCCCTCATAGGAAAATTCCTAGGTCTATGGCCCTCAGAAAAGGACCTAGATCTCTATATCAAGGTGTGGTGTAACCCTAAGGGTGACTATGAGCTCCAACTAAGATCCAAAGGATTCTTTACAGTAATATTATACAACCTAGAGGATAAGGAAATTATATTTGAAGGGGGGTCCTATTTATACAAATCGGCTGGCCTTTACCTATGTTTCTGGACAGACTGCTTCTTCCTAGAAAAGGAAAACTTTTCATATGCCCTAGTATGAATTAGTCTTTATTCCCTACCTCAAGAGTTCTGGTTAGAGGAAATTTTACTAGGCATAGGCAACACCCTGGGTAAATATGTCAAATCTTCTTAAGCTACCAAACAGAGAAAATACACCTCCTATGCAAGGATATGTGTCTATATGAAAATATCTAAGGCTCTGCCAGGCACAGTTACCCTAGAATGCCAGTACGAGGAATGGGCCCAAACCATAGACTATGAACACGTCCCTTTCAGATGTTGAAAATTCCATGAACATGGACACCTTTTCAGATACTTCCCTCTCAATTCCCCCTCCCCCCCCCCCAAGAAGATAGTTGAAGAGAAACCGAAGGAAGGATTTACCTAGGTTAAAAATCGAAGGAGATGAGTGCAAAAGAAGCCCACAACCATCAATAGAATAAAGACCCCAAATAATAATTCATTTGAAGGCCTTAACTACCTTCCAAAGGAAGAAGAGGTGGAAAACCCCCACAAATATATAGGGAAAGATCCCAACAAGCAGAAGGAATATCAACCCTCACAAGAGTATCGAACCCTAGAAAATCAAGCAGATCCACAAACTCACCCAGTCTCAGGAAAAGAACCAGAAAGAGAGGAAGACACAGTCATCTAAATGGATGAGCAGGACCTAGTAGAAATTGACCTAGATAGGTTAGAAGAAGCACTCAAAAATAAGGATCTCCAAACCTTACTAGAGGACCAACTCAAGAAAGTTCACAAATTATTTTTGGAGTCATCGGCATGGGCTAAATCTAGGTTGTGTATCAGTATATATCCAAACCAAAATCCAAGAAAACACCCAAACAAAAACAAGTGACAGGGCAGAAAATCGGCTCATCAGCTAATAAAGGATGCGAGAAACTATATGATCAACTTGGGAGAGATTCAAAATCTCTCAAAGATCTCCTTATCCCAACCACCAAATTGTTAACTATGAAGATCCTCACCTAGAATATCAGAGGCCTAAATGGAAGATCCAAACAAAGGATTCTTCAAAATTGCATCAAAATGGAAGACCCTGATATATTCCTGATACAAGAGACAAAATGTGAAGTGAAAATTGCAGAATACATCCTCAAGAAATGTTGGCACAACTATGAATCCTATCAAATGGAATCAAAAGGGGCTTCAGGAGGCCTGACAATAATTTGGAATCCTGTTACAATCATCCTTGATCAAGGCTTATCCACTCCAAGTACCATCACAACACACTACAAAGACATAGGTTTAGACAAGGAGGGAGTGATCACAAACCCCTATGGATCGCAGAATAGCCAAGACAAAGACCTCTTTCTTCACATCCTGGCTTACATAGTTTCTCTAGCTGAGAACAAGCGCTAGATAATCAGGGGCAAATTCAACAAGATTCTCACGCTAGAGGTGAAAGGAGGGGGGGAAAAGCACCTAGAGGAGGATAGTGTAAAATTATAAGAACTCATTGAGAATATCCGACTGGTAGACATAGAGAATGGAAATGGTACCTACACCTAGACCAACAAAATATCAGGTCACCAACAAATATCTTACAAGCTAGATCGCTTTCTCATTTAAGAAACTCTCCTTTTGGAAGGCTCCCTGGTATATTCCAACATACTCCCGAAGGTAGGCTCGGACCACTGGGCAGTTCATCTATGGGTTGACACCTTTCAGCTATGGGTTGACACCATCGCCACCCCCAAGTTAAAACCCTTCATATTTGAAAAAAATTGGCTCTCCCATCCATAATTCCATGAGCTAGCCCATCATTGGCGGAGCACAACAAAAATACAGAGGGGAACAAAAATGTATTGCTTCCAGCAAAATATCAAATATTTAAAACAACGGGTGCGTAAATGGAACAAAGAAGTATTTGAGAACATCTTCCATGAAAGGAAACTGCTGCAACAAAAACTAGAGGACCTTCAGAGGCAAAATATTCACTCAGGTCACACTATCACTCAACAATAGGAGGATAATGAAATCAAAAGGCAACTGGAGGAAAGATACAAGAAGGAAGAAATCATGTGGAGACAAAAATCTCAGGTTCAATGGCTCAACGAGGGAGAGAAAAACACCAAATTATTCCACCAATCCATGATCCACAGACGCCACATCAATCACATCACGACGATGGAAGACCCATAAGGAAATACCTTGCTCACTCACTAGGAAATATCGCATGAGTTTTCAGAATTCTACAAGAATCTCCTCTCAAAACCAAAGGTGGACCGCACCTCAACAATAGAGAAAGTAACCCAAAATATCCCAACTATTATCACCCAGGAACAAAATGAGGCTCTCTAACACCAATAATGCAAGAATAATTGGATCAGGCTATTCAGTATTTACCCTTAGGCAAGGCTCCAGGCCTAGATGGCTTCACCATAGAATTCTTCCACTCTTGTTGGCCAATGATATGGGATGAAGTGTGGTAGATGGTGGAGGAATCGCGTAGCTCAGGAAAAGTTCTTTCATCACTAAATTCCACCTTCCTCACCCTAATACCCAAGGAAGAAAGAGTAACAAATGCGAAGAGTTCCAGACCCATAGCACTCTGCAATGTGATCTACAAAATCATCTCCAAGGTCATAGCTCTAAGACTGAAGACAATATTCCTCTTCATCATTTCCAAGGAGCAATCAAGATACGTCGAAGGAAGTCAAGTCATGGATAGCATCATAATTTTCCATGAAATCATTCATTCGCTCAAAATCACCTGCACTCTAAGTATGCTTCTAAAACTTGACATTTTAAAATCTTTTTAGAAACTAAGTTGGGAGTACATGAAAGCTCTTCTATTGGCTTTCAGTTTCAATAAGGATTGGATGTCTTGGATAATGAACCTCATTTCCTCAACCATTTTCTCAATCCTCATCAATGGAGTCCCCTCTCAACCCTTCTCCCCCACAAGAGCAATAAGCCAAGGCAACCCTCTCTCCCCCTTCCTATTTTTCATAATGGTTGAGTGCCTAGGATGCTATATCAAGGATTCAATTCAAAATGGTTCCCTCCAAGGCCTCCCTCTTCATGGGTTACAACCGAAAACCTCCCACAACCGATTTTTTGATGACACACTACTAATGAACACCCCCACTGTGCAAGAAGAAAATAAACTAAGCTCCATTCTTTCGGTTTTCAGCGAGGCCTCCGACACCACCTTTTATCTAGCCAAGTCACAACTCTTCTTTTTTAATACTCTTGAAGAAATCCAAAATCACCTTTCTCAAATTATGAATACCCCTATTTGCACTCTTCCCTGTCGTTACCTGGGACTCCCCCTCTCTGACTCAACAGCCATAAACATTTGTTGGGACTCTCTCCTACTCTCCATTTCCAACCATCTCAACAATTGGACCTTTTGTTCCCTCAACCTTCCAGTCGGAATTGTCCTCTTAAAGTTAGTCCTTCAAGCCATCCTTGCTTACCTCTTCTCATCCCTAGATTCCCCCCAATCGATCATAAAGAAAATAATGAATCTGCAAAGAAACATTCTATGGCATGGACATAACCTGGACAAAAAATGGGCCCTAGTCAACTGGGAAAAAGTTTGCAAGCCCAAATATTTAGATGGTCTGGGCATCTGGGACACTGTAAAGTTAAATAGAACCATGGGAGCAAGAATTTCATGGAGATGGCTCAAAAATTTAGCAGAGATCTGGGAAAAACTCTGGTAATGCAAATATGCCTCAAATACACATCAAAGCCTCCTTATAAGAATGCAGGAGCAAATTCAAGGCTCAAACATCTGGAATGCGTCCTGGAAAAATCGACCACTCATACACGAACATGCTTTATTGGAAGTTCACAATGTCTAGAATGCCCTATATTGGATGGATTCCTGGTAGAAAATGTCACCCGTACAACTGGAAGAAAATATCCAATCCTACAAAAATCACATTCAATATCTCTACATTCTCAAAGTGGCATATTTGTGGACAGATACCCCCAACAACTCTCCCTGGTGAAGATGGAAATCCACCCATCAATAACTCCAAGTGGAAATGGACTGTGACCTACAGCACTGGAAACAAGCAACATCCTAAAGGCAAATCCAGGAAAGAATAGACCAAGACATTCTCATATGGGGATACACACCTTATGGAAGATTCACTCCCAAGGAGGGATACACTCTTCAGGATAAATTCCATAATCTTCAAAAAGATAGCATCTGGACGACAATATGGAAATAAAAAATCTGGCCCAAAATCTCTACATTCCTTTGGATTCTACTTCAGAAAAAGATCTTAACCTGGGACAGTCTTCAAAGATGAGGTTTCATTGGCCCCTTGATTTTCCATCTCTGCCATCTCCAAGAAGAAACCATGGAGCACCTCCTAAAAAACTGTCCACTTAGTGAGAACATATGGAACCAAGCCACTCAGCTCATGAGAAGAACCAAATGATTCAATTTTCAACATCATAAGAACCATCATGGATTGGGGTTCTGGTTCCTTCAAAATTTCTATCCTGAACATAACCTAGAAACTCTTACCAGGTTTCATAGTTTGACAACTATGGAAAGATAGGAACATAAGAATATTTCATTCCCATCCCTCTCCTCCCACCCACCTTTGGAATACAATCCTCTTTCATCTCCAGGAAACGCTTCGGCTACATTTATGGACCAAGAAAGACTACCCCACTGACCCAGGTGAGCTCTTGCTCCTGAAATATTGGAGCTTCTCATTTTCACACTCCACCCCTCCTCAACAACCCCCCCTAAATTCAAAATCCCTCAGTTCCTCTAAGTGTCTCCCCCCCCTCCCCTGCCTGGTTTCCATAAAGTCAACTTTGATGGCACATCAAAAGGAAATCCAGGATACTCAAGCTATGGAGCGGTCATAAGAAACAACTTGGGCCAAATTCAAAGCCTCATTGTAGAAAATCTCGGATATGACACCAACAATTCAGCAAACATTTGGGGTCTTATCAAAGGAGTGAAAATGTCTCTAGATCAAAACCTAACCTGTATGATCATTAAAGGAGACTCCAAAAGCGTAATAGACTTGGAAAACAAAAACCTCAATGGAAGAGATCCATGGAAAATCACTCCCAATTGGCACCTCCTTAGCCCTCTTTACAGCTTCCAGGCACTTCTCAGACCCTCTCTAACTCTAACACCCTCACACATTCGGCGAAGTGAAAACAAAGTAGCGAACAAACTAGCCAATGCAGGGGTTGACTCCATGCAAACAATCATTCTCCATGACTCCGGGCAGTCCCAACGCTCATCCTCTGGCTCCAATGCAAGGAGCTTACCCAACAGTACGACCCTAACCCAGATGGGGTCTCAGCTTTGATTACTTAAAAATTCTTCCAAGTTATAAATGATAAGACGCTTGAGAGAGAGGACAACCACAAGCGTCATCGTAGAATCTCATCAGTCGAAAAATGATTTTAGGAACTCATTTATCAAGAGCCTAGAGCACGGAGGAAGTTGTTTTCCAAAGTCACAAAGACGCAAAATGTGAGAGAGGATCTGGACTATTAGAGAACAAGAAGATATGGACTGTCGATCTAGTCCCATTGATCTAATGCAAGAAGATTTCAGGAACTCGACAATCGAGAATCTGAAGCATGGAGGTAGCTTCTTTCCAAAGTCATGAAATGCTAAATCAGAAAATGAGAGAGAGGATATGGACCATTGAAACACGAGGAGACCTGAACCATCGATCTGGTCCCAAAGGACTTGCAAGTTTGGGTATCAGAAGACAGGGAACATTCAAGCTTTCATTATCCTGAAACGTGATGTCCGAAAATTGGGAGAAGCAAAGAGTTGCAAAATGAGAACCTGCGATTTGACCATAGCCACCGAATCAAGGAAAGTTGTGGACCATTGATGCAAGTTCACGGTTTCGACAGTTCATTTTTTTGAAAATTAGAGAAACCTATCCCTCTGACAAAGCGAAGTGTGATGTCAAAAAGAAGATCTAAGTCGTTTGCTGTGGGCCATCATCGACCGTTAATCGTATCCAAAGGTCTCGGGGATTTGCACTTTGGAAAAATTCATGAAAAGGAAATGTAATCTAGTAAGCAGATAGGATGCAAGCATTTATGTGTAAGAAGATAGGTTGCAGGTTTTTGTAAGCTTACAATTGACATTAATACAAATATCCACTTTTATTTACAAAAAAAAAATATTCAATGCAAAAGAGAATCAAAATATTAACCAACCATTCTCGAACTTTATTCAAGGGAACAAGCGATCCTAAATTCTTAATCAATCATATGTCAGTCTTTTTTCTAAGGGAACATAGAATAATCCAGGTTACTATATTAAAGGTTTTCTTTATATTTGATTGCAGGAAGAGGTTACATGCAAACGTCGAGTAGAGAGAGAGAGAGAGAGAGAGAGAGAGAGAGAGAATGCCCTAGGTCTCCAATCATAAAGAAAAAGGAAACAAGGGAGATGGGTGATTTTAATGGTTATTTTTGTTGTATAAAACAATGAAGTCGGTGGAAAATTAAAAACGAGTTGGTTGAGTAAATATACAAACAATCGCATTGATTTTACTAGTTATTTTCGTTGTATACAACAATGAATTCCCTGGGAAATAAATTTGAAATGGATGAGTAAATATACAACAAAAGAAGAGTATTTAATGTTTAAATTCGTTGTATACAAAAATGAATTTGCTGGAAAATAAAAATGAAATGGATGAGTGAAAATACAACAAATAAAGAGCATTTAATTGTTATTTTCGTTGTATACATAAATGAAATCGCTGGAAAATAAAAAAATGAAATGGCTGAGTAAATATACAACAAACACAAAGATGAAGATGGTAAAAATGAAAGTTGGTTTTCCCCATAATCAAAGCACATTTTTACACCAAAAACACAGAGGTAAGGAAGGTAAAAAGTATTGTTGGCTTCCCCCACAGTCTAAACATGTTTTTACACCAAAAACGCTTGGGTAAGGAGGATAAAGACTCTGGGTAAATTCCCCCATAGTATGAGCACGTTTTTACACCAAAAATGCAAAAGTAAGGAACGTAAAAACTCTTTCTATTTTCCCCCACAGTCTGAGCACGTTTTTACACAAAAAACATAAAGGTAGGGAGGGTAAAAGCTTTGGCTAAATTCTCCCATGGTATAAGTACGTTTTTACACCAAAAACATGGAGGTAAGAAGGGTAAAAACTCTTTCTAGTTTCCCCCCACATTCTGAGCACGTTTTTACACCAAAAATGAAAAGGTACAATAGATCCCATGATCGGATTACAATCCCCCACATGCAAAAATAAAAGTCAGAGTAGAGGAAAAACGTCGAGGTAGTTGAGAGATTTGTTGGGTAAAAGAGAGGATGGGAGGAGTGCCCCGAGTCTCCCAACGTAGAGAGAAACCCACGAAAATGATCGAACAAAAAATAAGAGCAGATATGAAATGTTCTTGGCATTTAAAGAAAACACAGAGGTGAGATGCAAAACATCAAGACACTTTTAAAAATGCCAGCCATCTAAACAAATTTTTGAGTGGGAAGGGACCAGTCAATGTAGAGAAGCACGATGTCATAACACTGAGCGATTTTTGGCTCAGAACACATGGTTAAACTGCCTCCAAGAATGTAGAGGAAATAATGAAAAACACAGAGGCAACATGTTACACATTATTTTTGTCATCCCTGTGACCATTAATGATGTAAACCTATCTGTTGCCTTTAGAGGGGTTAGTGGCCTGAGTTCCTGAAGAAGGAAGAGAAAAGAACTTTTCCTGAGAAAAGAAGTTGCATTCTCCTTTGTAAAAACCCTATTAAAGAGGATGTTCACAGGTTGCTATATAGGCAGGGTGTGAGAATGCTTGATTCTCGCAAGCTGCACCATAGCTGGGTTGTGAGAGGTTCGCAGGTTTCCCTATAAGCAGCGTGCGAGAATGCTCATATGTGGGAAAAATGAGCATCTTCTCGATGCTTCTAGAAGGAGAAACTTCCATGGTGATGTGGCATATGAATGGTTTGGATATTACTCTCTTTCATGATTTGGTGGGATCTTCCTAACCTCCTCACCTTATCCTCTTTAGCTTATAAAAGGAGAGGAGCTCTCATGGAGAAAGTTGGCTTGGATGATATTAGCTTTGTAGCTTTTTGGATTAGCTTGGATTGGATTGACCTTTGGAGATTGTTATCTTGGATAGATGAGCCATTTTGTCAAGATAGATTGTGAATATTATCATATCTATGCTCTCAGAATTCTTGGAGTGGAAGTGTGTGGGGAACGAAGGATAGTTGGAAGGGACCTTATGAAATCAAGGCCATGGTTGTAATCTCTCTTTCACATTTAATATGATATAGTAATATGATTCTTTGTTATAAAGCTTATTGTGTTTTATTGTATAATTCCTTGATCACATACATAGGTTTATATTGAGTTTATGCTATTACTATCACTTTGGTTGGTTGCGTTCTTTTGCAGGATCATCATTGTATGAGTGTTGGAACGGAGCTAGGATGGATATGGCAAGAGGAAGCGACGTTTAAAAGGTATTTCACCTATCCCTCTTTAGTTAGTAAATTCAATATTTAAAACTTAAGGAAAGGATCATGTTTTGGTGTGTTTTGTTCTAGATCTAGGTGGATCTAGGGAGATCAGTTAGTGTCCGCACCTACCGATTTATCCAATAACAAAATTGGTGAATCCACTAGGGAATAGATTGTTTACTAGTTAGTCTAGTTTCCCTTTCTTTGATTGCTTGTTTTTTGGTTTCTAAGTCTGTGTGAGATCCATCCAGACTCTTTGGATCTGAAAGTTCACTTATACTATTTTGTCCTTTTCCAAATTCTCTTTGATTTCAATAATTCTCGTACAGTACTGGTCTACAGCCTGCGAAAACCCCTTAGTTTCACATCCTATTGTGTAATCTAGTGCGACATGTTCCCACCCTACCTATGTCCAGCCTGCGAACTCCACTGATTTTCTCACTGCACCCTATAGCTAGGCTACGAACCCATTTGGATTTATTTTTTGGAATTAGGGTTTCCTGTCTTTTGATGCCCAGTTTTTCTTTGATCAGCTGGATTGAACTCTTGGAGCCTATATTGATCTGTTTAAAGTCTACTTGAAATTCTTTGAGTTCCTTTTAGCCATCTTTGCTTTGTTTGGTTTTGAAGGATTAGTCTCTTGCTTTGAGTGTCTTTCAATTCCAAAGCCTATGTTTTCTTTAGAATTGTTTAGGAAAAGATCATATTTCTTCTTAATAGTTTTATTTGAAAGAAAATTTTTAGTTTGGGTTTCTTTGTTTTAATAAAGTTCATTATTTCTTTTAGTGAAATGTTTGAAACAAAAAGATTTAATTTCTTGATTTATATTGGATTGGGGGCATCCTTGTATTTGAAGTAGTGGAATTGCATGATTCTTGGAATTTTTTGATCTTAAATTATGAAAACATTTCCCCCTCATGGACGGGGGGGGGCATGAATCGTGCATTGGTGTACAATATTTTTTGCTCATTTCTTGAGAATATTGATATTGATGACTTTTAAGATTTTGGAACATTGTGCATCTAGGAATGATAAATGTTTTCTCTTTCTCGTAGCATAGCCTTCATCAAAATGAAAAGATTGCATCTTCATCTCTTTGCATAACTTTCGATTCGGTCAAAACACCATATTGTCCACACCATTTTCCTTTTGAGTAACAACAACCATAAAATAAAGCGCTTATAAAAATTGATTAGACATTTTTATCTTTTCTGGTAGCAAACCTACATTAGATTAGTCGTAGGGCTTCGGAATATGTGTGAAATATAACTTTCCAAAGATGAAAACAAGCATAGTATCTTGTGATAGGCAGAGTTAAATCCACTTACTACATTTTGTCCTGGGAAGCCCTTCTAAGACAAGGGTAAATCACGAGGTCGCATTGAGACTGGCAGAGTTACTCACCCTGCTTTGTTTGTCTTGGTGTAGAGATTATGTGTATTATGGGGGTCGCTTGAGAGGTATACCCACAATGATGAGTGGAATCCTTTCAAGTTGATTTCGAGCTATATACCCTGCCCTTGCACATGGATCGGACTATCGACTATTTCCCCAAGCATCGTTGTAGTGATTGGTAACCTTAGTGGCCTATATCTTTAGGGTCTTTACACAAGGTGACTCTAGAGGGGAAAGTTTTCATGGTACCTCGAATCGATGTTGGCCAAACTCACTCGGGATCCTTGGAGAGTATACCCACGTTTATGTGTCAGAGCTTGCACCAAGGCGTAAGTCTGTTAGCATAAATTTTCCACCCGCTCTATCTCATCCCCTTCTTACTTTGTTCCCGTGACGTTGGATTTCACCACCAACTAGTGTGCTCATTGTGAGAAGGTTTTGTTTTTTTGTTTTCTTACTAGATTTTTAATGTGTGTTGTTTGTTTTTCCTAGTGGACTCTAGATTGGATCTTTATTTTTATGGTGTTAGTTTCCGGAATGACCAATGAAGGAACTCCTTTTCCAGGGGAACCTTTTGTTTTTCCTTCTTACAGAAACATTGGTCCTCCTCATATTTCTACTTTGAGCCTTCCAGGTCTCACAATTGGGTTACAGGTATGGTTTTTTTCCACTCAGGTGATCTCGAATACAGTTAGTGCTTCATTCACAAGCACTTCACCCCATGAGCATCAACCTCATGTTGATCCTTCACCTTATTCACCAGTAAGGTCTTCTTCACCTTCTTTGCTTACAAGGTCTCCTTTCGTTTCATCTTGTTCGTCGAGTGAAAGTTATGAAGCTAGTAACCCAGTGAATAAGAAGAAGAAGAAAAGAAAGATTAGGAAGGAGAAATATAAACAAGGGTCAAAACCTCCAACCACTGTCAAACATGTTGAAAAAAACCAGTTACTGTCAATCGTGATGGGAGTGTTGATGATGTCAATATCACCCAAACAACTCATAAGCCCAAGTACCCTTGTAGGATTTGTAAGGGTAGCCATCTTATTAAGGATTTACCTAGTCTATCCAAGGTTATAGAAGTATGGTCTACGCACCCTCACCATCCCATGTCGTCAACCTTTGAACAACATGTTGATGACCTCTCGTCAACTAGTCACGATAACATTGGGAAGAAGAAAAGTAGAGTCAAGTTCCTGTGCATGTTATGCAAAGGGATTCATCTCACTCACCTTTTCCCTCATATGGAAGAAGACTCAAAATTACTGGAAGACATGACTATTTCATAGCCTCAACTTCCAGCTGCTTATCGTAAGTTTTCTCTTAACCCCCATGTAGTTGATGGAATGGCCACTTTGGACCGATCGCCAGTCAATTCGATTGATCTTGTCGTCAATATGGTTACATCCTTAATTGAACCAGTTGACAAAGTGGTTGATCCGATACCATCCTCTGTCAATCCCGCTCTCCTCTCAGAGAGTGAAACTAAAGCGGTCGATCTGATCCCATCCTTGGTTGATCCCACTCTCCCATTAGAGGGTGTCACCTGAGTGGTCGATCCAATCCCATCCTCGGTTGATCTCACTCTCCCATTAGAGAGTGACACCAAAGAAGTCAATTTGTTTCCACCCATCAACCCCATTCTCCCCTTGGAGAGTGAAACCCAAGTGGTCGATCTGGTTCTATCATTGGTCGATCCCACTCCTCCTTTAACGAGTGCTAAAGTGACTGATCTAGTCCCTTCCTCAGTCAGTCCCACCCTTAATCCAAAGAGTGCCAAAGTGGTTGATCCAATCCCATCATCGGTCAATCCCACTCTTCCTCTAAAGAGTGCTTGTGTGGTTGATTCGATCCCATCATCAGTCGATCATACTCTTCTGCTTGAGAGTAAACCCTATATTGCCCACATTTTTCTCGTTGATATAGATTTTTCCATGTCGGGGGGTATTCCTCCTTCTCCCATGAAACCCCCTACAAGTAATGAGGCCATCCTTTTTAATTGGGGTGTACTAAGTGAACCTCATCTTCCCTCTCACATTCCTTTACAAATTACAACACAATTTTGTTGTCGGGACGTTCCTCAGACGCTGATAGATGAAGGTGCATCCGTTAGTATTTTGTCCTCTATTGCTTGGAAGGCTTTGGGTTGTCCTCAACTTGTGTCAGTTACGCAGAATCTATTAGTTTTTAGAAGAAGAACTAGTCAACCTTTAGGGACACTTTCTCAGTTTCCTATAACTTTGGGAGGGAAAACTGTCTTTATTGACGTCATGGTAGTCCAATACCCCTTGGATTTTGCTTTAATCCTTCGGAGAGATTATGTCTATGCCATGAAAGCTATTGTGTCTACTCTTTTTCGTGTGATATCTTTCCCTCACGATGGACGAGTTGTGACTATTGATCAACATTCATTCATTGACCCCAACTAGATTGCCTCCCTGAATGGTTCTTATATGCAGACGGTGTCACCCCCGCCACAGGTCAATTATGTGGCGTTGTCACCCATGGCTTCAAATTCTGATGACTTAGATCCAATAGTTGACATGGTGATCTCTTCGATAGGATTGTTAGAGCCTTATCTCTTTACTCCTTTCGCGACCCTCGACATGGTGTCCTTCCAGAGTGTGTTTCTTCCTTCTAGTGAAGACCTCTTGGAAGCCATGACCGATTTTTGTCCCTTGAAATGGTGTCATTTCGGAGCATTGTCCTCTTGGAATCCATGATCAATAAGAGAGACTCCGAGGATATTTTTTGTGTCTCTGAGGAAACCTCGCTAAAAAATGAAACAAAGGTATTTGAGCATGGTTTTCTGATTTCAAGCTCGTTAAAAAATGAAACCACTTTCGAGGATAGTTTTTTGCGTCTCTGAGGAAACCTCGTTAAAAAATGAAACAGAGGTTTTTGAGCATGGTTTTATGATTTCAAGTTTGTTAAAAAATGAAACCACTTTCGAGGATAGTTTTTTGCATCTCTGAGGCAACCTCATTAAAAAATGAAATAGAGGTCTTTGAGCATGGTTTTCTGATTTCAAGCTCATTAAAAAATGAAACCACTTATGAGGATAGTTTTTCATCTCTGTGGCAACCTCATTAAAAAATGAAATAGATGTTATGAGCATAGTTCTTCTCATGTGTCAAGCTCATTAAAAAATGAAACATAGGTCTAGGGATTGAACCTGGATTCTCGAGCATAGTTCTTCTCCTGTGTCAATCTTGTTAAAAATAAAAATGAAACAATTTCCCCCCTCTCTGTTTGAGTCAAGTCCTTCATCTAGTATTTGAACCTTCATTTCCTCCACCTTTGTCGTTGGATGAAACAAAGCTTGGGGGGAAATACTTTCAGCCTATGAACTTCATGCTGAAGTAGAGCCGCTAGTTTCTTAAGTTGGCGGCTAAGTACCAACCATCCATGTGTTATGCATTGGGAAGTCCAAGCATAGTTTTATATGGTTCAAGCTTGTGTAAAAATGAAACCACATACCTCAAGCATAGTTTCCTCTAGTTCAAGCTTGTGTAAAAATGAAACCAGGTTCAAGCATAGTTTTGTTTTGTTTTAAAGCTTGCATAAAAATGAAAACAATCCCAAGATTAGTCTTTGTTCTTTCTCATGCTCGTAAATACATGAGAATAAGTTATCAATCTTAGTATGTGTTCTTTCTCGTGCTCATAAATATGTGAGAATGCAACCAAGTATACTTTTATCACTTTTTTGGACTCGTAAAGGTTATGTGAAAAATGAACCCCCTGGAGTTCTTTTTAAGCTCTTTTTAGACTCTCTAAACATGAAAATATTGTCGAGCTATCTTGTTCTTTTCACGCTCATAAAAGTATTTGAATAAAACATTCGATGAGCGATAGTTTATCACTTTTTCGGTCTCATCGAACTAATTTATGAAAAAGGAACTGGGAGAGTTCGCTTTAAGTGTTTTTCAGACTCTCTAAACATGAAAAACCCCTGAGTTTTATTTCTTTGGACTCATAAAACAAACATTGAAAGGCCCATGTGGGACCAAACCACTCCTTCCTAGGGTTCGTTAAACATACTCTGAGGGACTCGTCCGAAGGATGAGCTTACATTACAAGCATATGTTATCCTCCTCAAGCTTACGTAAAAATAAAGAGGTACTGGCCAAAAATAGTGGGAGAAAAATTGGGAAAGAAATGTATCTAAACCTATATTCTATGGAAGAGTCACTTTTGAGCATGACACCCTTTCACTTACTTTGTGTCTAAGTTGAAAATTTTGCTTGTCTCTTGATCATACTCCTTTATAAGATTACAAATTGGTCTGTGATCCCTGTTGTTGAGTCAGTGTTTCCAAGACAATTGTCGTGTCGTCAATATGTTCAAAATGAACTTCAACCCGGAAAGCCTTCTGTTGCATCGACCATTTCTGCAATCTTTCAGTCTTCTATTGCGTCGGGCATCCCTGAGTCAGTCCTAAATCACTTGTTACTCTAATCTACATCAAATCTTGTTACTTGTTTCATGTCATTGATGTGGGATACATTAAGGCCCTCCTATGATGAGTCTTTTCCTATCGACTTCAACTCATTATCAAATAATTAGACTTAGAAACCAATTGGTACCTTGTAACTTGCATGCCTGAATGGCAGGTTTCCTCACTTTCGACAATGGGTTTTCATTATTGACCCCTAATCAGGAGATTCCTCTGAGTGTTCGACCTCAGCTCATCGATTCACATTTGTTGGATTGTACCAGAGTACCTTGGGATTCATTGACATTAATGGTGATTTCCCTCACACTTGTTAATGGTATACACTAATGATCGATAATCAAGTGGTTTCTACCATGTTCGACTTCAACACATGTATTCGCATGATTATATCCGTTCTATAGAGTGATAGAGATGAATACCCTGAATCTTTTCTAATAGATTTAGGTTGCATTGGAGTATATTCAATTTGTACTATTGCATAGATCCACATTGTATGTCTGGTGGCTATGTTCAAATTTGAATCTTTTAACACATAGATCCACAGTGTATTTTTGGTGGCTATGTTCAGATTTGAGTCATAATGGCATGGATCCACAATGTATGTTTGGTGGCCATGACCTATCTTACTTGACATGGATCTTTTCATGTCGGAATTTATGCTCTGAGTCATTTGTATTCTGAGTATGGGAATGCCTACCTCAGTGATGATATATTATTGTACTGTATTTCCTTGTTTGTTGGCAGGTTTCCGACCGACTGTTCCTTGTTCCCTACACACACTCAACAAAGTATTTCAGCTATCACTCTGTTCTAACTTCATACTTTGGGGGTCTCTCTGTTACACATTATTTTCTTCATCCCTATGATTGTTAATGATGTAAACCTATATGTTTCCTTCAGAGGGGTCAGTGGATTGAGTTCCTAAAGAAATAAGAGAGAAGAACTTTTCCTGAGAAAAGAAGTTTCATTCTCCTTTGTAAAAACTCTATTAAAGAGGATGTTTGTAGGTTTCTATATAGGCAGGGTGCGAGAATGTATGATTCTCACAGGCTACACCATAGATGGGTTGCAAGAGGTTCATAGGTTTCTCTATAAGCAGGGTGTGAGAATGCTCATACGTGGGAAAAATGAGCATCTTATCGATGCTTCTAGAAGGAGAAACTTCCATGGTGAGGTGGCATATGAATGGTTTGGATCTTACTCACTTTCATGATTTTGTGGGATCATCCTAACCTCCTCACCTTATCCTCTTCAGCTCATAAAAAGAGAGGAGCTCTCATGCAGAAAGTTAGCTTAGATGAGATTAGCTTTGTAGCTTTTGGGATTAGTTTGGATTGGATTGAGCTTTGGAGATTGTTAGCTTGGCTAGATGAGCCATTTTGTCAAGATAGACTATGAATATTATTAGATCTATGCTCTCAGAATTATTGCAGTGGAAGTGTGTGGGGAACGAAGGAAAGTTGGAAGGGACCTTATGACATCAAGGCCATGGTTGTAATCTCTTTTTCACATTTAATATGATATAGTAATATGATTCTTTCCTATAAAGCTTGTTGTGCTTTATTGTATGATTCCTTGATCACATACATAGGTCTATATTGAGTTTATTCTATTATTATCACTTTGGTTGGTTGCGTTCTTTTGCAGGATAATCATTGTATGAGTGTTGGAACAAAGCTAGGATGGCGATGGCGAGAGGAAGCGACGTTTAAACAATATTTCACCTAACCCTCTTTAGTTAGTAAATTCAATATTTAAAACTTAAGGAAAGCGTCATGTTCTGGTGTGTTTTGTTCTAGATCTAGGTGGATCTAGGGAGATTAGTTAGTGTCTGTACCTACCGATTTATCCAATAACACAACAATCTAAGTGTAAGCATACAAATGGTAGATAGAAATAGTGCAATAAGATATTCCTTAAAGGTTTTTGGAATTTAGAAAATAATTCAGTCTCAACAAGTTTCTTCTATATTACACCCATCTTGGGAATTGCAGAAATTCCACAAAAGATCTTATAATACACTTGAGGAAAACATAAATAAAATTTTATATACATGACCATTCTTATGACAATTATAATTCTAATGAAATTATTGTCACCGATGAACTGGGCCTGGAAATGTTCATCGTCGACTGGTGATATGGATCTCCTCTCGCTTCCTAACCGCGAATACTTCACCGGTACCTCCTAGCCAACGCTAGGGGTACTCTTCTTCCCCGTAGCCCCCATGGGCCAAAACAAGAGAAAATATAGCACCCAACTTGCCTCACAAGGTCAAGCTACCACTCCCTATTTGAGTTGGGTATCGCAACTCCCACAAGAAAAATTAGTCAGGACTATCTGATAGCATAACCTTACGTATACTAGTCGTGATTTGTTCCTCTTCTCCCCCATTACTTTTATAGAGTTATTCTTAGCGACTCTTCGAATTGCACTTTAAATTCATTTTATTAAAATTAATTAGGAAAAAATCTCCCGAGTACACTTTTCACCCCATCCCTTAGTTTCACCAGATATTCATTTAATTAATTAAATTAATTTTCCAATTTCCTTGACCCACCTAAAAACATTCCTAAAAATGCTCCTTGTTGTCCTTTTATTCCCTCAATTTCCTTTAATGATTGATGCCTTTCTTAAAGCTTAGTTGAGTTTTAATTTAGGAAAATTCTCTAGACTAGATTCATTTCTATGTTCCACATTCCTTTTTGCATTAAATTCCCCTTCTTGTCTAAGTTCTAACTTAGCATGTTTTGCACATAAACAACAACTAATTCTTAGACAATTTATTTCCCTTCTAAATTCTTAATTTGTTTTTTTTTTTCTACATCCCCCTTTTATTAATTTATTAATTAGTTTTTAGTCCTCTTACCCTATTTAGACCTAGGCTTTAATTTCAACTAGGCTTAGCACTTTTTTTAAGGGAATTTATAATTTTTTTTTTTTGTTTGTTAATTTGTGCAGGACCTGCGATTAACCTGTGGCTTGAGAAACCGTGACTCAGGGGCATCTAAGCCGTCAAAATCACTCGAGGATCGCACCCGGCCTGAGCCACACCAACCCTTAACATGGTTGGATTTGTTTGTCCCCGCAGGTTTCGAACCGGTGACTTTAACAACACGGAGTGGCTTAACAACATACTCCATCACCGACTGTCCTACACCTCGGGGACTAAAAAGTTGAAGGACATGGGGGTGGGCTTTGATCCACTTATGTGTGCACGGGTCACGATACCATTTATTATAGTATCTCTGGGTGCAACCACACATTCGACCACTACCTCAAGGTGTCCCCATGGCTCCAGGTAAAGCCTTCACGAGAATTGAACCTTGCCCAATGGTGAAAAACTCCTCGCTTTCCACCATTGGATCCAACCCCTTTGGGCAAGGGAATTTATAATTAATACAATATACTCATTCAACATTTTTTTAAGGTTGACCATTTAAAAATAAAATATTGTTTTCTAGGCACCTAGGTACATTGACTCACCTGTGTTAAAAATCCTGACGTTCCCTTCAAGATGCACTACGTGCTCCAAGGATGCCACTCTCCTTTATTCTTGTTTCATTTATGTGATGTTCCCTTCAAGATGCACTATGTCCTGCAAGGGTGCCACTCGCCTTTGGCTGATTTTGGTATATGTCCTACCGGTAGAGTCAATACTCCATTAGGTGACCTTGTGGGAGACTAAGGGTCTCTAAGGAATAAGTAACCTACCTTATTTTTCACCCCTTAGAATCTTCGTGAGTGACTATCTCAGTATACCCTCAAAACATCGTGGATTTGTCGAACTAGGTAATCTTTAACCTACAATTCGAACCACGGTGGGAGTGCTAGTAGGTTGTTGCAGGGATGATTCCACACCTACCCCTCAATATCTCTATTTATCGTCCATGACCCCTTTACTCCTAATGTGAGTCGGAATAGAAAGAGATCGTCATCCTACATCAATCAACGAAACATATTAGTGATCCATAAACAACATCATAATATACTCAATCATATGTCACATATGCATAAATAGAAATACCCAAACCATATACAGTCCACCCCTTGACTTGATCTAGAGTCCAAGGAGATCCTTAGATTCCATTGACATCCTCAATATGTCAAGAGTTCTTCACACTCAGGAGGAACCAGTCAATAGCACATGTTTATACATAAATAACATAACATAACATCATAATCCACAATCTCATCATCAAAATATGTAAGTGAAGCACACAATCAATAATGAATAAGATCACTTTCATGCAAGTGTCCTCAAATAATATGTCACATCTGGTGCGTGCAAGAGAAGGATGTTACATACACCCCCTCTTGTTTTAAACTTTGTCTCGAAGTTTCTCATTACACAAGTGCATAAATAAAGTATCTGACAATATCTAAATATCTAGCTATTAAACAAAAATGGAAATTGCAGACTCATATCATATGTGTCCTCCCAGGTAGCCAAGTGTGGACTACAATTTTCCCATGAGACCTTAACCTGATCGACTGATTGACAATGGAGTTGTCAAATTTGATGGTCTAGAATGTGGATTGGCTCCACCATGAGCGCAGGCTTGTCTGACATCCTCCAAGAACTCAATTCAATAACATGCATAGGATCACTGACCTAATGTCACACATAAATACAAGATAAACATCGCACAATTCCTCAAATAATGAGGCATGACTAGCCGTTAGGCCCTTCCTAATTATGGTCACACAATGCACATAGAAAAAAACCCTTTATGTCAATCTTGCACCTCTTCCAACCCTTTTTCTTATCGTTTGTGTTTTTTCTTCTATTTCTTGGATCACCTTTGGTCCTACCAGGATCCCATCTTCGATTCTATCCTAGATCAATGGCGTTGGACACGATTGCCCATAGAGAAAGTCTATGGCGACATCTTAATGGTACGTTGATGGTTGTTGTTGCACGCAAACTCATCTAGCAACAAGAACTATTTCCAATGTTTATGTTTTCCAACACACACATACACAACACAACCTTCCAAATTTGGTTCCTTCCTTTGGTCAACTTGTCTATCTCAGGGACATGTTGTACTAAAGTTCAATGGTGTTCCCAATGCCTCTTGGAAACTCGTCCAAAATTGCCTTGAAAACACCAATTCCCTTATCGGATATGATCCTCTTAGCCAGGCCATGCAACCTCACTATCTCGGTGATAAAAACTCTAGATATGTCTGGCACCTAACACACTGTACACATAAGGATAAAATGTGCACTTTTCGTTAGAGTGTCGACTCCCACAAAAATGAGTCGTGCCTCCTTGATATCAATGACAATCCTACAATGAAGTCCATTGAAATGACCTCCCAATACGATTCTCCAATAGCATGTGGATGTAGTAATCAAGATGGATTTCTATGTTCATCACTCACTTCTTGAAATTATAGACATATCACCACATAGTTAACTATGTCAACCTTAAATCCTATCCAGAAGAATAAGGGTTTAAGTTCTACCCTCATCTTCATGACTCATGGATGATCCATGTACACATCTCTATGAGATTATTTTAAGATCAAACTTCTCAACTCATCATTGGGCGATACATAAATCCAGTTATTATATCTCATTAATCCATCATTGTCCATGGTCAATACCTCAAATGTTTGTACCAACATGGTGTCTTGTCAAAATTTTCCTTAACCTCCTTATACCAGTCAGTGTCGCGTTGTATAGTTAGAATCTTTTCACAAAGATTCATCTGAAGATATTTCATCGAATATATGAGTGGTCTCCAACTCCACACATATTCCACACTGTTCATTGTTCCTTTTATGTAGGAAATTTGAGCAGTTATGACCAATGCCTTTGTCACACATTCAAGTCACTTTGAGTAAAAATGTGTTACAAACCATAGTGGTTAGTTTTTATTTCGAACATCCATCAAATCAGGTAGTGTCTCCACACTCTCAGGGCTTACATAATGGCTAATAACTCCAAACCCTGCATCGCATAGTTCCCCTCATGATTTCTTAACTTTCTCGAGATGTAACCGATCACTTGACCGTCTTGCATCAAGAATCCACCTAAGACTTCCTTGGATGCGTCGATGCATACCAAGAATTTCTCGTCTATGTTAGGGAATTTTAGTATCCGCATTTTCATCAACATCTCCTTGAGCCCTCGAAATTGTTTTTCACATTTCCCGGTCCACACAGGATTCTTGTTCTTCTTCTGCAATTCCATAATCAGATTTTCTATATTTGAAAACCTTCGACGAACCATCAATAATATCCTGCCAAAACCCATGAAGCTATGTACTTCAGGCATGTTCATCGACATAGGCCATTCCATAATATCCTCCACCTTCACTAGATATACAACAATACCTTCATCAGAGTTAAGATTCCCTAAATAATGAATCCTCGATTGATTAAAAAGAGCATTTCAACAGTTTCCCGTATAACTTGTTTTTTCATAAACATTGTAGTACCAAGAAAAAATGTTCTCGATGTTCTTCTGTCATCCAAGAATATATCAATATGTCATCAATGAATACTTGAACAAACGTTTCCAAGTATTCACAGAACAACCCATTCATCAAGCTCATGAATACCCTTGGGGTGTTTGTCAATCCAAACGGTAAAATGATAAACTCATAATGCCTGAATCTCATCTAGAATGTGGTCTTAGGAATGTCTTCCTCTTTTATCTGTAACTGGTGATACATTGATCTCAATTCAATCCTTGATAACATTGTGATGCCTTTGATTATCAAACAAATTGTCTATTCTTGACAATAGATATTGGTTCTTGATCGTTTCCTTATTCAATTGATGGTAGTCGATGCAGAGTTTCCATGGCCCATCCTTCTTCCATATAAAAATAATAGGCACACCCCAAGGTCAAACACTTGGACACAATTCATAGGTCCCACAACTCCTTTATTTTCATTTTCAATTCCTGTGGCTCAGGGGTCAACATACGATAAGGTGTTCTTGTTATCAGTTTAGTTACAGGTTTTACGTCGATGGTAAATTCCATCGTGCCTTCGGGTGGAACACTTGGTAACTCTTATGGGAACTCATCCACAAATATCATACTACTAGAAGGTTTTATAATCCTTCTGCAACACCCTTGTCGTTCAATTCTAACGATGCATATGACTTGTATCCTTGCGCATGCTCCCTTGTAGTACCTAGTTCTATCCAAAACCAAAAATTTGGTCGACGATTGGGCATGAAATCTCAAGCATAGTGAGTTGGTGCTATGCATTGAAGTTATTCACTACTATTTGAATCCTGTGGGCCTTTCCTAATCTCCAAATGTAGTGGGTATTATTTATCCAGCTACTCTGGCCCTCTCAACCAGACAATCGCGTTGGTAAAGTGGCTCTCCACATGTCAAACATCTGGTCTCCAGTCCAGTACTCCTGGTCCCCGAAGTAGAAGCTATTGGCCCACTAGTCTAAAACCATGGTTTGTTCCGCTGAACAAGCCTAACGTATTTTTCTACTGATGTGGTGGTCCCCTATATGGAGTTCCCCATTGGGGAGCCAATCATCAAGGTTTTGTGAATGTGGATACTCTCAACGTATCACGATACCTTAAAGAAATTCTAGCTAGAGTATGATGCTACAGCGCACCAGACGTCACATGTCTCATCGGTCTTGCATGAGTCCTGCCCTAACCCCTGCTTATCAGCTCTTCCTCAGCTATGAGGGACTTCTAGAATGCATCATGCAGTGTCTGAGGCGTTAGGATTCTCACATTTACACAGATGTTGGCATTTAAGTCCATCACAAAATTGTTTATCTTAATCTTTTCGGTGTTCATATGTGGAGCATACCTAAGAAGCTCCTTGAAATGGGCCTCGTACTCAGGCACCATTCGACAACCTTGTCATAAGGTGTTGAATGCATTGAGATAACTCTCAATGAATTCCTCAGACAAATACCTCTCTTAGAACCGCTCCTCGAATAGTTCCCATGACACATATTCGATGACAATATTCAATTGTGGCAGGAGTGTCTTCCACCATTGAAGAGAGATCCCCTTCAGTTGAAAGACTGCAATGTAGACTTTCATGTTGGAGGTATATTCATGAAGTGTGAAGCACATCGCCATGTTCTCCAACCATGTCGTGGAGGCTACGTCATTCGTGGAACCCAAGAACTTGAGAAACTTGAACTTCTCGAGTTCTCGGTGAATGCTACCAGTACCGTTTGGGGTATGTTATGGACCCTTAGGGGGTATAGGAACCCTACCTCATCTCTTCCTAATGGTTAATCAAGGCCTCTGACACTTTCCTAGAACGACCTTGTCATACCATCCACATCCCTTACATCAATTGACTCCTACCCAAGACTTGTTCTTCCCCTTGTGGGTTAGACACCTAGTGCATGGGCGCTTTTGGAGGCATCGCACCTTCTCCCCTAACACCATGTCATCTACCTCCGCGACGTCTATTATCTAGGATTACCGTAAGGACAAATTCAAATTTTAATTTATCGATAAATCAATGATCAAAGTATAATATAGAGGAAGGTGTTACGATCCACAGTCAGAGGGTTGAACCCACTTTGATACCATATGTAATGGCCCCGCCGTTACAAAAATAAAAGCGACATTCAAAAGGTAATTTGTTTTTTTTTAGCATTAGGAATTGAACATCACACTTAAATGAAACATCATCGACACATCATTCAAATATATTAACGAAAAAAAATCAATGCATTAACAATCAATTACGACACAATGCTAACATATCATGACCATGAACCATAACACGCATATCGATGTATTAACACAATAATTAACAATAGCCCACATCATTGCATTCTACAATTAATATCGATGCATAACAATACAAATCTTAAATTCTCAATGCATATCATAGGAAAATCATCATATAACCACAGGATAACATAAGATAACATAACAAAACATAAGGATCATGAAGATAATCACAATAATTAGATAATATGCTACCTGACCAACCTACCCTACACGGTTAGGATGCCTAGGAAACATAAGCAATGCTCAAGCCCAGGCTCCAATTGATTTTAACCATTTAAGGTATTAGGGTTGGTGACTATTCTGAGGAGAAAGGAGGTGTCTACATCGTACTAACACATTCAAGTCCCAACTAACTATTCTAAATCAACAACATCAACGATAATCAATTTCATCAATCCATCAATCCTAATCCACAATTTGACATGGCGCACGAGTAATGTTAGGGTCCTAACCCGCACATAGGTAGAACAATTTAGTTGGATGTAATAAAGGTCAATATTAATAAGGCCTTGCAATAAAATAGAATAAGTCGAATGTAAGAAGACCTAATAGAAGCTTTTGCTTCTAGAAGGATCTTCCTCTAGATGCTTCTTTTGATAGATATATTTAGTATAAACAGGAGTTGAGGGTATGAAAACCCTAGCTTGGATATTATTGTAATAGAGCTCTGCTCAACTGGAGGTTGCCCCCTTAAAGAGGCCCATGAACATTGCTTTTAGAATCAAAGTGTTATTTTTGTTGTTATTCTTATATCATTTCAATTCTATTATGGTGATTGTTCTGGTTATATTGTTGTTATTCTGCCATTTCTAGCATTTTATTTTTTTTCTGCATACTTTTTATATCTGGTATATTACAAGTGGTATCAGAGCAATTTCCTTAGCATAAATCGTGGTTAATTTTTTTTTCCAGGGTAGATATGTATTCCAGCGTCTTTAAGCCACAAAGATATGTTGTTACACGCATAAAACCGTAGTTGAGGGATTCATAAACCCTGGAAATACAAGTGGTTCTTAAGTGCACATCTGTTGGCCACCCTTGTAACCCTTGTTGGTACCCCTTCGAGTGGTAGTGCATTAGACAACACCTCTGTGTGGATCAACCTAGATTTCCTGAAACTCTCTTCAGATAAACCGATTAGCCGCCTGACTACTATAGTGCCACCGAGAACAACACTCGGGAAGATACTCTCTAGTACCTAGATAGTCGAGTAGTACGACTAAGGGTACGATCTATCCTCCTTAGTTAGTGCCCTGAGATATTGGGCCGAGTACTACTGTTGGATCCCGCACATATATTAGAGAGCTATAACACAGGGAAAACCCTTGTCTGTAGAACCCTTGAATACCTAACCCTTGGGGACATAAACATAAACAAATTAAAACAGACAAGATCTATTTCCGCACAACTATGTTCAGGTTGAAAGGTAACTACACTTTTCTTCCTGGTTAAACATTTGGCCATTTCTTCACTGCAGTATTCTTAAGACCGGAGTACAACTCTGCAGGTGTAAAAAAAAATTTCACCACTATTTGAGACTTATTCCATTGGATTCGTCACTTCTCCCTTATCACATTCATACATATCATTTTTCGGCAAATTTTTTGACCCCACCCGCCCCTTTTCTGTTCCCTCATCCTCATGGCCCATACCCAACCCTTTTATGTTCCCTCGTCTTCATGGCCCATACCCGCATCCAAGACTTGGAAGCTCGCTTCAATACCTTGCAATCTAGTCTCATCGAGAACCAACAAGAAGTGAAACAACTCAGTGCCAATGTTGTCGCCATGAATACAACCATGCAGTCCTCAATGGAGGAAATCAAATAAGACCTAACCACCCAGCTTGAATATGTATTTTTGTCACTTTGCACCAAGCTTCATATTGCTATAGATAACCCTCCCTCTGACTCACCCCCACATACTGAAGGTGAACATTCCTCTCATTCCCATAACTTTCAACACCATCACTTTCAACATGACCTATGCCTTTTGTGGGTGGATGTGACCAAATTTGATGGCACAGACCCCATTGGTTGGGTAACCCAAATGGAACATTATTTATCTTTATATGGCATTACATATGACTTGGCCAAACTCCGGTATGATGTTCTCCATCTAGATCAACAACGTTGGCAATGGTGGCAATTGAGAAAAACTTCCCACCAAGGGTATATTGCTTGGACACACTTTGTGGCAGAGCTTTATGAATGCTTTGACACTGACACCAACCATTTGGGATGTTTGAAAAATTTGAAACAATCAGGAATAGTGGAAGACTTTATATCTTCCTTTGAGTGTTTGTCTTTTCGAACAGAGGGCATGTCTGATGCCTTTTTCCAAGAGTGTTTTATCAATGGACTCAAGGATGATATTCAGGCCCATGTCCTCATGGATCGACCTTATATTTGGGTGGAGAATACTAGAAGAGATAAATAAGCACAACAGGTTGTATCTTCTCAAAACCGGAAGCCCTCTTTTATCCCTCGCCCTAAACCAGTAAATCCTGCTACTCCCTTCGCTCCACTAAAGATCCAAAAATTGAACAGTGATGAAATGGTTGAATGCCAACTCAAAGGCCTTTGTTATAATTGTGATGACAAATATTTTCCGAGCCACAAGTGTAAGGAACAAAAGATTTTTATGGCCATTTCTGAGGATATTTCGGAAGAGCATGTTGAAACTCCCCTTGCATCTGAGTCACCTGAAACCACTAAGATAACCCCTCCCTCAGACCCTCCCGAAGTAGAACCGATCATTTCCCTCAGTGCTCTCACTGGCTTCTTCGCTCCCCAAACCCTCAATCTAATTAGTTACATCAAGCATCAGAAGGTCATCATTCTGGTTGATAGTGGAATCACCCATAATTTTATTCATCGCCACATTGCCAAAGAAACTCATTGCTACATCCATGCCATCAATAATTTCCAAATCATGATTGGCAATGGTGGCTCCATGAAATATGGAGGGAGTTGTGAAAATGTGTGTCTCCAAATTGGTGACTACCACCTGAAATATCATATGTTTTCTATCGACATGGGTGGTTGTGACATTGTGTTGTGTGCAGACTGGATAAGGACTTTGGGTCCTATTCTCATGGATTTCAAGGAATTAACCATGCAATTTGACCAGGAGGGCCACCAATATAAGTTCTAAGGCATCACCACCAGTTCACTTGAGATTATTAGTTCCCATTGCATGGAAAAGCTGCTCAAAAAAGGTCTTTCTGGTTTTATTTCCCAACTCCATGCCATAAAAGAAACAGAGACACCCTCAGTGTTGCAAGAACTCCAAGCCATGCTTCCTAAACATCAAGTGGTATTTTCCACTCCCCAGGGACTCCCTCCTTCCCGTGGTGTTCATGATCATTCCATTACCCTTGTAACCAGAAGCGTTCCTCCCAATATACGTCTGTATCGTCACCCCTTTTTCCCCAAAAAATGAAATTGAGAAAATGGTCCAGAAACTCCTTAATGCAGGCGTTATCCGGCCTAGTACGAGCCCCTACTCTTCTCCAGTGGTCATGGTCCTAAATTCCGTGCCCTCAACAAACTTACCATTAAATAAAATTTTCCCATCCCTTTCATTGATGACCTCCTGGATGAATTGAGTGGCGCCCAATTATTTAATAAACTTGATCTTTGTTTGGGCTACCACCAGATACGTATGAAAGAGGAAGAAATTCCCAAGACTTCCTTTAGAAATCATGAGGTCCACTATGAGTTTTTGTTCATGCCCTTTGTCTTGTGTAATTCCCCCTCCACCTTCCAAAGCCTCATGAATCATGTCTTCCATCCTTTTCTACGTCATTTTGTCTTAGTTTTCTTTGATGATATCCTCATCTATATAAAAACTTGGACGTACCATCTTGCTCATGTGGATCGAGTTCTCCATCTACTCTCTCAACACCAATGTTTCCTGAAACAATCTAAATGTGCTTTTGGTGCTTCAGAAGTAGAGTACTTGGGTCATATCGTTGGCAAGGACAACGTTAGGGTGGATCCTAAAAATATTGAATCTATGCTAGACTGGACTCACCCAAAGACTCTCAAAATCTTGCGTGGATTTCTGGGCTTAGAAGGTTATTACCACAAGTTTGTTAAGAGTTATGGAAATATTCCATCACCTCTCACTACTCTCCTAAAAAAGAACTCTTTCACTTGGACCCCGACCACTTCTCAATCTTTTCAATCTTTGAAGATGGCCATGTGCACCACTCCAGTACTTGCCCTTCCTGATTTCACAAAAACCTTTGTCTTGGAATGTGATGCTTTAGGGAAAGGAATTGGTGTTGTCCTTATGCAAGAGGCTCGACCTTTAGCCTTTACCGGCAAGCAACTATCTGAAATAAATCTGGGCAAATCAATCTATGAAAAGGAAATGTTGGCTATTCTACATGTCGTTGATCTGTGGTGCCCTTATCTATTGGGGAAATGCTTCCAAATTAAGACAGACCATCAAAGTCTCAAGTATTTTCTGTAACAATGCATTTCCTCCCCAGAGCAACAAAAATGGGTGACTAAGCTCTTTGGATATGATTATGAGATCATTTACAAGAAAGGAAATGACAATGTGGTTGTGGATGCACTTTCCCAAAATATCAAGATGAAGGAACCATGTTTTCTCTTTCCTTCATTGTACCGGATTGGCTCCAAGCCGTTCACCATGAATGGCTACAAGATCCCAAAATTTTGCATCTGATCCAACAATTGTAGTCCAATGCTCCATTTTCCCCAGGGTTCTCTTAGCTCCATGATGAGCTTCGATACAAAGTCCGTTTGTATTTAAGTAAACAATCAAAGATTAAATACACGGTACTTTCTGAGCTTCATGTTATACCCACATAGGGCACTCAGGGTTCACCAAAACCTATGACAGGGTCAAACGTTCATTTTTCTGGGATGGTATGAAACAGAATATTCGTAATTTTTTTTTTGAATGTGATGTGTGTCAAAGAAACAAGGGAGAAACAGATAAATCTCCAGGCACACTACAAACGCTTCTGATTCCACCTGCTATTTGGAGGGATATCTCTATGGATTTTATTACAGGCTTACCCAAATAGGGAAATAAATCAGTCATCATGGTGGTTGTTGATCGCCTTTCCAAGTATTCTCATTTTTGCGCTCTTCAACACCCGTTTACAACATTCATGGCGACTCAATTTTTTGTGGATCAATTCTTCAAGATTCATGGCATGCCACACTCTATTGTTTCTGATCACGACCCAACTTTCACAAGAAATTTTTGACAAGAATTATTCAAGCTACAAGGCACCCAATTGCATCTTAGCACAACTTATCATCCCCAGACTGATGGTTAAACGAAAGTTGTCAACAAGTGTTTGGAAACATATTTGAGGTGTTTTTCCTTGGAAAAGAAAAATCAGTGGGCTCATTGGTTACCCCTAGCTGAATGGTGGTACAACACTTCATACCATACAGCTACATGCATGACTCCTTTTGAAGAGGTATATGTATAGAATCCACCTTCAGTTCTCTCATACCTATTGGGTGTCTCGAAGGTCCAGGCCGTTGACCAAACACTTACAGTTTGAGAGATTATTTTCCGTACCCTCAAAGATAATTTGGTCATGGCACAAAATCGCGTGAAGAAACAAGTAGATCAAGGTCACTCTGAACGTCAATTTGCAGAAGGGGATTAGGTGTTTCTTCGATTGCAACCTTACAAGAAAAATTCCCTCAAGGTCGAGCATTGTCAGAATCTAGCGCCGAAATTTTATGGTCCTTATACCATTATCAAGCGTCTGGGACAAGTGGCCTATCAGTTATGTTTTCCCAGTCATTCGAAGCTACATCCTATTTTTCATGTTTCATGCTTAAAGAAGGTGATTGGAACTAAGTGCCAGATTCAAACCAACCTTCCCGAGTTAGCCGAAGAAGGATCCATTTGGCTACAACTACAAGTAGTTTTGGCACAACATGAGCATCGCATGCTTCAAAGAACCATCAAGAAAGTGTTAGTCCAGTGGAAAGATACAAATCCAACAAATGCCACTTGGGAACCAACTACCATTCTGCAACAATTTTCGCATCTCAAGCCTTGAGGACAAGGTTTTTTTTAAGGGGGAGGACATGTTAGGGTCCTAACCTGCACATAGGTAGAACAATATATTTGGATGTAATAAAGGTCAATATTAATAAGGCCTTGCAATAAAATAGAATAATTCCAATGTAAGAAGACCTAATAGAAGCTTCTGCTTCTTCATGGATCTTCCTCTAGATGCTTCTTTTGATAGACATATTTAGTATAAATAGGAGTCGAGGGTATGAGAACCCTAGCTTGGATATTATTGTAATAGATATCTGCTAAACTAGAGATTTCCCCCTCGAAGAGTCCCGTGAACATTGCTTTCAGAATCAAATTTCTATTTCTTATGTTATTCTTATATCATTTTAGTGTTACTGTGTTGATTGTTCTGGTTATATTGTTGTTATTCTGCCATCTCTAGCATTTTATTTTTGTTCTGCATACTTTTTATATCTGGTATATTACAAGTAATCATTCACATAACATATCATAGGCCATATTAAATCCAAGGTGCAAAATCATTTATCAGTTGTAATTGTGGTGCAATCCCATTCGCAATATGCAATCATCCATCATAATAAATTTTCATTTCGCGCAAGAAGACTAACATATAAAAGAATACATTACATTATAATTCAGTGCGCACAAGGAGTCTAATTCCTTAACTAGTCATACATCATATTATTGAACTACGTGCAAGCATTCTATTCAATTAATCCATTGTTTATACATGAACAATTCAAGACACAAGAGATATCGATTTTATTTTTCAAGGCACAAGAAAATTCAATTAATAAATCCATCATACTTCAATAATATTAAAGGCACAATAGTAACCAAATTCTAATCCAATCAGGCAACATCAATATTCAATGGTGTTATAGAAAACTAGTTATTAATCCATCATACATTAACAAATTTAAAGGCGTAAGTGATAATTGTTAATTAAATTAGGGTGCAAAAGAAAATTCAATTAATCCTAATCATCATATAATCAGGGCACAATGTAGTCAACATAAAATTCCAATTTTATTCCATGGCGCACGGGGAGTATAATATCGATAATAATCATTCCTTACAATAATTTTTTATTGCACAAGAAGTAAATAACTAACACGATCATTCTTTACATTGGATTTCATGGTACGATATAAATCTAACCACTTGTGTAACCATGTGTAACATTAATTGGTGTGTGCAATCAATCATTAACATAATCATTCCTTGTCAGTAATATTCAATGCGCAAGAGAATCAAAATATTAACCAACCATGCCTCAACTTTCTTCAAGGGCACAAGCGATCCTAAATTATTAATCAATCATTCGTCATTTGTTTTTCGAAGGGCGCAGATAATAATCCACTAGTTTTTAAAGGATGCAAGACAAAAATAATTACAAATCAACTATCAAGTGCTTCAAGATTTGTAATAAGAAAACTCTTCATGTAGCGTGACTATGCATAATCTCAATTAATGGAATCCAATTGTGTTATCAAAATTATTGATTACACTAAATAATATAAATTCTATAGCTACACATCAACATCCTTATTGAGTTAATTAATATTCTTGAATTGATAAAATCATGTGTTTTCCATGGTCTAACTCTAGGTTACTATATTAAAGGTATTGTTTCTCTTGGATTGCACGTAGAGGTTACATGAAAATGTCGAGTAGAGAGAGAGAGAGAGGTAGCGACCTGGGTCTCCAATCGTAGAGAAAAAGGCAGCAAGGGAACTGGGTGATTCTAATGGTTATTTTTGTTGTATAAGGCAATGTAATTGCTGGCAAAATTAAAAACTAATTGGCCGAGTAAATATACAAAAAATCGCAGACATTTTACTAGTTATTTTCGTTGTATACAACAATGAATTCGTTGGCAAATAAAAACGAAATGGTTGAGTAAATATACAACAACCATAGAGCATTTAATGGTTAAATTCGTTGTATACACCATTGAATTCGCTAGGAAATAAGAACGAAATGGATGAGTGAAAATACAACAAACGTAGAGCATTTAATGGTTATTTTTGTTGTATACATAAATGAAATCGCTGGACAAAAACTGGTTGAGTAAATATACAACAAATGCATAGATGAATATGGAAAAAATGCATGTTGGGTTTCCCCATAGTCGGAGCATGTTTTTACACCAAAAACGCAGAGGTAAGCAGGGTAAAAAATCTTTCTAGTTTCCCCCACAATCTGAGCACATTTTTACACCAAAAACTCATAGGTAAGGAAGGTAAAAACTTTGGATAAATTCCCCCATAGTCTGAGCACTTTTTTACACCAAAAACTCAGAGGTAAGGGGGGTAAAACCCCTTTCTATTTCCCCCACAGTCTGAGAACGTTTTTATACCAAAAACAAAGAGGTAAGGAGGGTAAAAACTCTGGATAAATTTCCCCATAGTCTGAGCACATTTTTACACAAAAAACGCAAAGGTAAGGAGGGTAAAAACTCTTGCTAGTTTCCCCCCACAATCTGAGAACATTTTTACACCAAAAACACAAAGGTACAGGAGATCCCACTTTGGGATTACAATCCCCCACATGCAAAATAAAACACAGAGTAGATGAAAAACATAGAGCTAAAAGAGGGATTGGTTAGGTAAAAGAGAGGATGGGGGCACTGCCTTGGGTCTCCCAATGCAGAGCGAAACACAGGAAAATAATCAAACAAAAATGCAGAGAAGAGATGAAACGTTATGGGAATTTAAATAACACACAAAGATGATATGCAAAACATCGATCCACCTTTAAAAACACCAAGCATCTAAATGGATTTTTTAGTCAAAAGAGATTGGTTAACGCAGAGAATGATGAGATCATAACGCTGGGCGATTTTTGGCTCAGAATATAGGTTTAAACTTCCTCCAAGAATGCAAAGGAAATAATGAAAAACGCAAAGGCAACAATGTAAGCGTAATCCTACATACGGTAGATAGAAATAGCGCAATAAGATATTCCTTAATGTCTTTTGGAATTTAGAAAATAATTCAGTCTCAACAAGTTTCTTCTATATTACACACATCTTGGGAATTGCAGAAATTCGACAACAGAGCTTATAATATAGATGAGGCAAACATAAATAAAATTTGATATACATGACGATTCTTATGACAATTAAAATTCTAATGAAATTATTTTCACCGATGAACTGGACCTAGAGATGTTCCTCATCAACTGGCGATCTGGACATCCTCTCGCTTGCTAACCGTGAAGACTTTGTTGGTACCTCCCAACCAACACTAGGGGTACTTTTCTTCCCTCAGATCCCCCCGAGCTGCAAAGGGTCGATGTACACAACCAAATAAAATCTAACACCCATCTCGCCTCGCAAGGTCGAGCTACCACTCTCTATTCGAGCTGGGTATCGCAACTCCCACAAGAAAAATTAGTCAAGAAAAAAATAGCAGCATAACCCTACACATACTAGTCATGATCCTTTCCTCTTCTCCCCCATTACTTTTATAGAATTCTTCTTAGTGACACTTCCAATGCCCGTTAAACTCATTTTTTTTAAAATTAATTAGTAAAAACTCTCCCCCGCACACGTGTCACCCGATCCCTTAGTTGCACCAGATATTCATTTAATTAATTAAATTAATTTGGCAATTTCCTTCACCCACCTAAAAGCGTTCCTAAAAACGCACCTTGATGTCCCTTTATTCCCTCAATTTTCTTTAATGACTGGTGCCTTTCTTAAATCTTAGTTCAGTTTTAACTTAGGAAAGTTATCTAGACTAGATTCCTTTCTATGTTCCACATTCATGTTTGCATTAAATTCCCCTTTTTGTCTGAGTTCTAAATTAACAATTTTCGCACATAAACAACAATTAATTCTTAGATAATTTATTTCCCTTTTAAATTCTTAATTTGATTTTTTTTTCTTCATCCCCCTTTTATTAATTTATTAATTATTTTTTAGTCCTCTTACTCTATTTAGACCTAGGATTTAATTTCAACTAGGCTTAGCATTTTTTTTAAAGGAATTTATAATTAATACAATTTAATCATTCAAAATTTATTTTAAGGCTGACCATGTCAAAATAAAAAATATTTTTCTAGGCACCTAGGTTCATTGACTAACCTTTGTTAAAAATCATGACATTCCCTTCAAGACACACTACATGCTCCAAGGGTGCCACTCACCTTTATTCGTGATTCATTTATGTGACCTGCCCTTGAAGATACACTATGTGCTCCAAGGGTGCCAGTCACCTTTGACTGATTTTGGTAGATGTCCAACGCTTGGATTCAATACTCCATCATGTGACCTTGTGGGAGACTAAGGATCTCTAAAGAATAAGGACCATGCCTTATTGCGTGCCCCTTAGAATCTTTGTGAGTGATTGTCTCAGTCTACCCTCACAGCATCGTGGATGTCTCAAACTAGGTAATCGTTAACCTACAATTCGAGCCATGGATGGAGTACTAGTAGGTTATGGAAGGGCTATTGCCACACCTCCCCCTCAATATCTATGGTTGTCGTGCATGACCCCTTTAATCCTAATGTGAGTCTTATTAGCAAGTGATCATCAACCTTCATCCATCAACGAAACATGTCAACGATCCATAAACATCATAATATACTTGATAATATGTCACATATGCATAAACAAAAATACCCAAACCATATACAGTCCACCATGTGACTCGATCTAGAGTCCAAGGAGGTCCATCGATGTAATCGACATCCTTAATCTGTCAAGAGTCCTGCACACTTAGGAGGAACTAGTCAATAACACCTGTCTATACAAAATAACTTAACATAACATCATAATCCACAATATCATCATCAGAATCTGTAAGTGAAGTAGACAATCAATAATGAACCAGATCACTTTCACGCAAGTTTCCTCAAAGAATATATCACATCAGGTGTGCGCAAGAGAGGTATGTTACAAAACATGTACAATACCATGTATCTACCATGTACAATATGATATCAACAATGAAGTTCCTCAACAAAGTACCAAGAACACCAAGAGGTGTATCTCATACATGTGCTACCATATACCAAGTGTGAACTTCAACCATGTACCAATATCTCAAAGATATGTCTCTAATAATGGACCATAACCATGAAATATACCTAAATAGATATCAACATAGCCAAGAGTGTACTTATAACAAGGTGTCATGTCATCACCAAGGTGTACCATACCATGTATCATCACCATTAAGTACGTTCCATAGAAACATAATCATAACCCTTAAAACTTACCTATGATCCTGTAGCTAACCTGATACTCTATAATAACGACCTGTAACCTTTTGTTAGTCCTCAACAACATGGAACTAGCATATTCCCCAATCTGTCTTAGCCTTGCAAGTCTAAGAATTTATGTCTTGCGGGGCCTTGCATGACAAGTACTAGCTTACCCATGGGGGTGCCTCACATGACACCCTCAACATGACCTGTGAGGGCCTGCTTAATTAGGGTTGTAGAAAAAATCTAACTCTCCAAAGCTTTGGAACATTCAGTCTTGATTCCAATTTTCTCTGCTGCCTTAGACTCGACCTTAGATTTTCCAATAGACTAGAATATTCTCATAATATATATATTCAATGAATGTGTGTGTCTAATTATGAGGGTCATATTGAGGTGTATTTATACTTTTTCCAAATAAAATCTCTTCTTAATTTAGGGATTCTAGAACTTTCTTGTTACAACCGCTTTACCCTTTCAATAATGACTTGTAACGAATTGGGGGCTTCTTAACCATTCTTCGGGGATTTCATATTCATGAGGGAATATATCCCTAACCCTAAGGAACCATGTGGAATATAACATATCATCGAAAAAATAATGATGAGGACTATCTATCTATGAGTGTGTTACCTGCATTTATACTATCCTTAATATCCATTTTCCTTGATCAACTTCAAGTTCCATAACCACACCTTCAGGGTTTCATGTAGACTTCATCAAATGCACCCATCACATATACTGACATAAACCACTCTTGTTAACATCAATTATAACTAACTCACCATCAATCACGATCACAACTATGGGGTGTCTCGAACACTCCAAGGGTTGGCATCAATGACAACCAAATTTCCAACACAATTAAAGCCTTACTTAAATCATTCCAATGGATTCAATGCTAATTTAAAGGATTCAAATAGCGCATGCATATTTCGAGATTAAATCATTCTCTTCTATTCAAACTCATTTATCATACTTATTTAAGGACAACTCCTCAAGTCCTAGATCTTTCTCTTCTTAAAGATTTCAAATAGCATTAGACCAATAAAAATTCAACTATTCCTCAATAAAACAAAGGATTATGTACTTCACACCAATAAATTCAAATATGCGTGTAATCCCTCCCTCAAAGTTTGTAGTTGCAATGAAGATATCTTAAAATATTGACAGAATTATTATTTCATGTCAACTAATATAAAAAGAGAATATCTCACTTCACCCTGACATAAAGATGAAAATGATGCAATAGATGGAAAAAATTACTGGAATAAAAATCACATTATCAAAAAAACAAATGTTTAGTTTTCCATTGATAGAGAACAAAAACAAGAAAAAATATAGGGAGATGAGATACAGGAAAATGGGAGATTTTCAGCTAGCAAGGAAACATACAAGGAACAAAGAAAATTGTTCTCGTAGTAGGAACAAAAAAAAATAAAAAAAATCTCCCCGTAATCTATGATTTAATGTTATATACAATATGTCCTTGCTTAATTGTTGTGAAAAGATCTATTTATGAATATAAATCAAATCTTGCTGTAAAAATATGAATATAATAAAATGCTAAAATAGAGAGTCAAATGATTGAAAGTACGAAGAATAGGTTGGTATATTGTAATGTCCCCTTCCAGGTGATCATGATGACTCAATATCCTATATGACTCATGTAGGCTATAGTCAATAAGGAAAAAGGGAGTTAAGGAAGTGTCACTAGGTAAAATATTTTCAAACCCTAAAAGTGACATTAAATAAAATAAGAAATTATATTTAATTGAATTGCAGGGAAAGTAAAGCGAATATTTGATTTTGTCAAAATGGGGGAATAATATAGAAGGTCGAGCGAAGGATAAATAGAGGAGAAGCCCTTCCCCTTAGAATTATGATTTGATATCTTATTGAGTGCTCTTGTAGAAAGTTTTTTTATTAGGGTTTTTGGAAAATACCTTCCACTGCAAGTTTAGTTTCGGTGGTGCAATATCCACCTGAGATAGACAAGAAGGGGATTCAGCCAAAATCCTCATGTGAATTCATTTTGGTGCTTTCTTTCATTACAGAGAAGATTTGAAGTAATTTCATCTTGTGCATGGGGTTTGCAACATTTTACTAGAGAAGAATGATCGTCATGTCCGCAGGTGTCAGGAGGGTTTCGCGGAACTAGGAAAGGAGGCATCCACATGTGTTGAGCAAGGCTCATCCCACGAGGCCCCACTAGACACCCTGCATGTGTCTCGCAAGGACCCCATAAATTGGGGTTTCACAACAACTCACTAGATTGGGTCTAGGAAGAGATCTGAAGTAATTGGAGGACCTCCAGTAGATCAAATGCCACTAGAGTAGAGCAAAGGATGTATTGAATAGCCTTGGGATCCATGTATTGGAATTATTCCAGGTTCCATTATGTTGTTTATGTAGTAGATTGTGATGTTTCTTGATAGTCATTAGTTTGTGTTCTTAGTAGTATTATGCACATTTTGTTACAACCCTTAGTTATCATTCTAATAATTTTGGGAACATCCCTCCATAAAAGGATGCAATTGTTATCTTATTATTCTATGTGTAATGGGTATATCATATATATTTAGGCTACCATTTGTCACTTCTAGTAAAACTAATACAAACTGTTTGATAAAATCACACAAAGAAGAACAATAATTTTGGGTAGTACAAACATATTTCCCCTCTACCCTAGTTGGGAAAATTATAGTGGTATCAGAGCTAGAGATTCTGACAGCCTATGATTACAGTGATTCCCAAGAAGAAAGGGCATGGAGGAATCCCTCGAAGTTCACTAGAGAGAGAACTGGAAGAAAACCAAACCGAGTCAAAAATTGAGGGAAACATGGAGGATGAGCAAGAGGTTACAAGATACTTGGTGCTCAGACTATGGAATCAATTGAACAGAGGTCAGGAAGAAGCTAACCAGAACCATGTAGCAGCTGCTAGGAGACAGAAAGAGATGTGGAGAACCTATTAGAAGACCCTTACGACACTCCTAGAATTGGTAGGACAACAAGGATACAAATGACCAAATCAGATTCAGGGAAGAACTCATGCAAAAGGTAGAAATACTCATATTCCAACAAAAAGGGAGGGATTCCATACCGTTGTTACCGCCATTGCGTTAGTAGAAACCTATTGGAGCACAAGACCCATATAATAATGTTTAGAAGGTCTTTAGATACCAAAAAGAATATTATTTATTAGTAGAGGAAGCTTGAGAAGATATGTATTATAACGATTACTGCAACCTCATGAAGAGGAACAAACCAAGGGGAGTGTGGTACCCATGTAATGTTGATCTAGTGCGTAATATAGGAAAAATGGCAGTTCCATATTTTGATGGAATGACCAAAACCATAGCCAGAGAATGGGTGCATGAGATGGTTACATATTTCCATATTAACCCGATCAAAAAATCAAAGGCCATCAAATTTTACACCCTACACTTGGAGGGGGAAGCTCATGAGTGGTGGTACCATGGGTTGGTAACACTAGGGAATTCCCACATCACATAATATGAGGATTTTACCCTGAGGTTGATGGATAGGTTCGACAAGAAAGATACCAAGATGTACTTCAAGGAATCACCACAATTAAATCAAACCAGTTCACCCAAAGAATACATCACAAAATTCCAAAGGATGGCAGTAATGGTGACTGATAAAGTTTTTGAGCATATGTTTGTGATGTTGTTCATAGAGGGTCTAGCTTAACTCTTGAGAGGATGGGTTAAGTACTTTAGGACATCCACATTACATGAATCCATCATGAATACTTAGGATATGACTATCAAAACAACCAAGAAGCCCCCAGTAAAACTATTCATTCCATAGAAGGGTCAATCAATGAAGCTTCCCCAAAATACATGGGCAGAAAAAAACCGGATGAATGAAGAGACTTGGAGAGAGCTCAGGAGGAATAAAATTGACTTCCGTTGCAAATATCCATGGGAGTCGAGCCACTAATGTATATGAATGGGTAAGTTACATTATATTAAGTTGTTCTCTTATGAATAGGATGAAGGAAAGGAAGATACCCATTTCATACCAAATGGTGGATAGAGAAGTGATGAGACATCGCACCCTCAGATGACAGAGAAGGCCCCATTGAGGAAGAGTGTCAATAAGGTATCCATTGCCACACTATTAGGATTCCATAAGTATTATACCTTCTGGATCAGGGGAATTATGCAGGGACAGAGAGTTATTGTGTTGACTGATAGTGGGGACACTCACAACTTCATTGACATACCATTGATTTCCAGGAGACAAATCCCCATAGAGGAATTTGAGGGATTTGAAGTAGTGGTAGTAGATGGGTACAACATGAATTAGACTCAGAGGATAAGAGGGTTGGATGTGACACTGTTGAACTATACACTGACCAATGAATTTTATGTGGACTTAGTAGACACCAACATGGTGTTGGGAGTGCAATGGTTATATTCCCTTGGAGATTTCCTGATTAATTACTAGGACATGAGGATGGAATTCATCGACACCAAGGGTCAACGAGTCATCATGAGAGGTATGTCATCTGGACCATACAAGGTTGTGTCTAACAAATGCACGGATTCCATCTTTAGAAACGGTGATGTGGCATGCACAACGAAGTGTTTGACCATAATGTAGAAGTTATCCTAGGTTTGTCAGCATTACCTTGTGGATATACAAGAGTTAATTGGAAAAATTAATAAGGTATTGGACCCACTACCAATAGGGATACCACAAGAAAGAGTATTTGAAAACCTCATTGAGTTATAGGAGGGGGTCGATATAGTTATTACTACACCATACAAGAACTCAAATAAGTTCAAGGATGAGATAGAGATGGACATACAGTAATTGTTGGAGATGAGGCACATCCAACACAACTATAGGCCATTTGCTTCTTCGGTAGTATTGGTAAATAAGAAGTATGGAACATGGAGGATGTACATTGATTACATAGATATAAACATCAATACTATTAAGAATAGAAAGATGATACCCAGGACTGGCGAGCTGATATATGAGCTACACAAGATGATATATTTTCCGAAGATTGATCTTCAATCGAGTTACCACCAGATCAGGGTGAGAGAAGAGGAAATAAATAAGACAATATTCAAATCTCCCTATGGCCATTATGAGTTTGTATTCATTCCCTTCGGGTTGAATAACACACCAACTAGATTCTATTCATGTTTGAACCATATCTTTAACAAACAATTGAGGAAGTTTCTACTGGTGTTCTTTGATGACCTTCTGATCTACGACAAGATTTAGAAGGAACATTTGTGGCATGTGGACGAGATATCCTCTATATGGGAAGTGTTTGGAGTTGAATTTTGGTTGATATATATCCTCTATCTGGGGCACGTGATTGGTTTTGAGGGAGTGAATGTGCATCAAGAGAATATCCAGACAATCCTAGACTCTCCCGCCCCAGTTTGATCCAAAAGTTGTGAGGATTCTTTGGGGTATGTAGTTATTTCAGGTGTTCGAAAAGGGATTTTCATAACTCTGTGCACCCTTGACAGATCTCACCAATAAGGGAGAATTCAATGGTCATATGAAGCACATGCAATATTATATAGGATGAAGAAGGTGATGAGAACCTGCCTAGTTTTGCACTCCCAAATTTCACACAATGACACAGGCGCGCACCCTCAAGCATGTCCGCTCACAGGATCTTCTCTTCCTTCTCGGCCCAAATAACTCAAATTCCCTTCTATTTCCCTATCGGGAAATCTTCACCCACATAACTCTTGCACGATCCCCTCTCTTTACTTATCGGGGAATCGAACTTCGTGGTTTCGCGAGGTCAGTGGTCGAGCGCTGGTGTTTTGAATCCCCGAGACCCGATGTAAGTCAACGCTGACCCTTACTTTACCCTATCGGGACTTCTCCTATCATGAATTCGGCACTCGCGATTCCTAGCAACTCGGTTCTCCGACTCCCGAGTCCCGATACGGCGAAACTCTGATACGCTCACGAGTTTGACCCTTCAATGTCCTGTCACCTTTGTCGGGTTATCGGACTTCGCGGGATCGCGAATCCTGATGTCAATGTTTCATCCTTCTCACCACGAAACTTCGATAGCTCGTGTCACTTCTCCTCTACTCTGACCCTTGTTGCCCATGGTTTCCTATCAACCGTCGGGATATCGCGTATCGCGATTTCGCGATTCCTGTCGCAATATTTCGGAGTTTCAACTCACGAAACCCCGATGTGCGATCCTACGTGCGAATCTGACGGTCCTTGTGACTCGGATCAATGCTCTGCCCCTCCTGAGATTTTAGCCTCTAGAGAATATGATGTCATATCTCTCTTTCACCTCCAGAAGATCTAACGGCCCACGGAATTTCGCAAAATATCCTCAGAGAATTTCGTCCGCCCACTCTTCCTGATGTAATCTACGAAATACCAAATGTTCCCCACGGAACCCGTCCACCTGTGCGCAAACTTAGGACACTTCCCTTCGAACTTCCAGTCGCAGCTTCCCTGTGCTTTCCTTCAATGGATTCGAAGGCCTTACCCTTCCTGAGCTTTACCCAACTCTTAATCTTTCAGAGAACCTTGCACACACTCCTTGCGGAAAACATTCAACATCTTCTAAGTGTTGAACCTTCGACTCTACGCACACCTGCAACAACAATCCTTCAACACCTCACTCAGAATCGCAACTCTAAGACTTCGCTTGGCCTGCGCACTCCTTGCATGGCTCCTGTGCCCAACTACACTTGTGGGTGAATGAGAACCAAAGCTAAACTATCCGAGCTTTCCGTCAACGCACTCCTTCCGGACACTTCAATTGCGCTCCTTGCAGGAATTCTAGCTCAGATAGAGAAACAATTGAAACTCATTCCTTCTTCCTCTCAGACTTCAATTCAAACATGAAATCATATACACAGCATATCAAAGAAAATGTATAACAGGAAGTAAACATTCATGAGCATATCAACATCAATAAACAGAGGACAGACACAAAACCATGAATTTGAATCAAAGCTTCTTCTATTAATTAAAATATCTGTACATGGGTGTTCTCAAACAACTCTCTGCATGCTCTTGCTCTTCCTGGATAATGATAAAAATGCACAATGAGGGTGTCTATATCCCGTTTCCGTCTTGCGATCTCAAACAGTCTAATCTAGAATTAAATTATATCTTCTTTACATTAACTATTTTAAATGTCGTCTATCTACTAAGGACTAGAGCTAAAGGCTCAAGGTCCGATTACAATATACAAAGTGCGCTTCATTAAATTATCACATTAATGTTCATGCAACAGTTTCAAGGTGTTTTCAAAACTTGTGATGGCGCTTGTCCAGCTGTCCTCCGCTTCCGTGCTCGCTCACTTGATGTGTTGGCGATGCTCCTGCATCATACTCCCTCACTTGAAAACTTTTCATGGGCTCCTGTCCATGAGCTCCTGCACGGTCTATTCATGCTTCTGTATCTTTTCTTCAGTCTCCCAGCTGGCATCTTCAACTGGATGGTTCTTTCATTTGACCAGATACTCAAAGTATTTCTTTCGCCTGGTCCTCTTTCTCACTCTCTTATCCAGTATACATTTCATCTACGAATTCTCTGCAACTGGCATATGTTTCGTCCACTGGATCACTGTATGCTCATCTCCAGTCTCTTTTTCTCCAGCTCTGTATGGGTACAAATCCGAGATATTGAATATCGGAAATATTCCGATCCCATCGGGTAATTCAATCTCATAAGCTTTTGCCCCAAATTTCCTCAAGACCTTGCATGGCCCGATTTTCTTCATCTTCAGCTTATTATATGTTCCTCTCGGGAACCTTTCTTTTCTCAAATGTTCTAAAACTAGATCACCAACCTCAAATTGAAGTTGTCTTCTATGCTGATCGTCTCTGCGTTTATACTCCTGACTTGAATTCTGCAACTGCTCCTTGACTCGGCTGTGAAGCTCCCTCATCGTCTCTGCGAATTCTTCTGCACTAGCACTCCTAGTGGCAGTCTGTTCTGAATCCCTCAGTTCAGAAATTCCTCTCGGATGCATGCCATAGACAAATTGAAATGGACTTTTCCCTTTACTTATGTTCACTGAGTCGTTATATGGAAAATCTACCTGCGGCAAAATATTGTCCCAACTGTTGTGGTGCTCTGTCACCAAGCTTCTCAGCAAGTCTCCCAGACTTCTGTTGACCACCTCTGTCTGTCCATCCCTCTGAGGATGATAAGTTGAACTAAATGCCAAGTTAGTTCCCAGCTTCTTCCATAAGGTCCTCCAAAAATGTCCTATGAATTTGGTGTCTCGATCCGAAACTATACTTCTCAGCAACCCATGAAGTCGAATGACCTCTTTGAAAAACAGGTTCGGGATGTGAGTTGCGTCGCTGGTCTTCTGACATGGAATGAAGTGTGCCATTTTGGAAAATCTATCCACCACCAAAAAAATTGAATCAACACCTCTTTGTGTCCTTGTGAACCCCAATACAAAATCCATCCTAATCGCATCCCACGGCCTCTCTGGTATGGGCAATGGTTGATAGAATCCCGCATTTTGCTTCCTTCCCTTCGAATGCTGGCAAATTCTACACCTGTCTACAAATCTCTTGACCTATGATCGCATCCCTGGCCAAAAGTATGATTCTCTCAGCTTTGTGATCGTTTTGTCATGACCGAAATGTCTGGCCAATACTCCACTGTGTTTCTCTTTCAGCAAGTTCTCCCTCATGGAGCATTTCAGAATACATAGTTGATTGCCGTTAAACAACAATCCTTCCTGGATCATGTATTCGGTCCACTGGCTTCTATCTCTGAGAACTGGATTCTCAGTTGCTTCATACGCTTCTCTAAAATCCTGATCATCTGTGTACATGTCCCTGAGATCATCAAAACCCAGCGTTTTGACCTTGAACTCCTGCAACAGCAAACACTTTCTGCTCAAAGCATCAACAACTTTGTTAGCAGTACCAGAAATATGTTTAATAAAAAATGTGAAATTCTGCATATACTCAACCCATTTAACATGTTTCTGATTCAACTTCTCCTGTCGAGTCACAAACTGCAGTGCATGATTGTCACTGTACAAAACAAACTCTTTCAGGATCAAGTAATGCCTCAACTTCTTCAATTCTTTCATGATAGCATAGAACTCCTTGTCATACGTGGAGTATTTCAATTTAGCTTCATTCAACTTCTCACTGAAGTACGCTATCGGCTTGTCTTCTTGACTCAAGACTGCCCCGATTGCAAACCCACTTGCATCGCATTTCACCTGAAATGTCTTTTGGAAATCCGGAAACACCAAACTGGTTGTTCCGTAATCTTCCTTTTCAACAGATTAAATTTTTTCTCAGATTCTGTTGTCCAGTGAAAAGACTTATGCTGCTTCTTCACTGTATCCATCATCGCTGCACTAATTCCACTGAAATTCCTGATTAATTTTCAGTAGAAACTAGCCAATCAGTGAAAACTTCTCACCTCAAATACGTTCTTAGGCGATGGCCAATTTTTGATTACCTCCACCTTATCTGGATCCATCCTCAACTCATTCGCCGAAATAACAAATCCCAAATAAATGAGATCTATCTTCATAAATGAGGACTTCTTCATATTTATCAACAACTTCTCCTGTTGTAGCTTCTGCATCACTATAGCCAAATTCTTCAGATGCTTCGCGGTTGTTTTACTGAAAACCAGTATGTCATCCAAATACACAATGACAAAATTCCTGATGAACTCCATCAGGACTTCGTTCATCAACCTCATGAAGGTACTCGAAGCATTTGTTAAGCCAAATGGCATAACAAGCCATTCATACAAACCCTCGTTTGTCTTGAATGTTGTTTTCCATTCATCACCTTCTCTCATGCGGATCTGGTGATAACCACTCTTCAAATCAATCTTCGAAAAATATTTGGCTCCGCTCAAGCAGTCCATCAGATCATCCATCCTTGGGAATGGAAATTTGTACCTGATGGTTATCTTGTTGATCTCCCTTGAGTCAGTACACATCCTCCAACCTCCATCTTTCTTCGGACTGAGTACTGTTGGAACAACACATGGACTCAAGCTTTCCCTGACCAAACCTTTGGCCAAAAAATCCTGGACCTGCCTTTTAATCTCTTCATTCTCCTGCGGCGTCAATCTGTACGCGGCTTTATTTGGCAAACTGGCTCCTGGTATGAGATCAATGTGATGACTCACACTCCTGATTGGTGGCAACGAATGAGGTAATTTTTCCACTACAATGTCAGCGAACTCTTCCAGCAATTCCTGAACCTCCTCTGGTAGATCATCCACTCTTGTGCTAGTCAGAACAATCCTCGGGTTTCTGACCACAATGAACCGTGGATCCTCCTTCTTCTTAACCTCATTAAGGAGTTCCTTCCCACTCATGAGAAGTACATTGTTGCTTACTTCCAGCTTCACCTTCTTATCCTTTATTGGAAGAAACATGTGTGTCCTCCCATTCTTCTCCAGGGTGTATGTGTTCATTCACCCATCATGAATCACATTTCTTTCATATTTCCATGGTCTACCCAGAAATAGATGACAAACATCCATAGGAGTGACATCACACAATATCTTATCATTATATCCTCCTATATTGAATTCAACCAAGCATTGTTTAGTGACATTTACCTGGTGTCCTTTCTGTAGCCATGAAACTCTGTATGGGCTTGGATGATCAGTCGTCTCCAGCTCCAGCTTCTCTACCATCTCTATAGAAACGAGATTATCCGTGCTACCACTGTCTACTATGACCTTGCAGACCCTATCTTTGGTCTTGCAAGCAGTCCTAAAAAGTCTGGTCCTTTGGACTGAACTTTCCACCTCCTTCTCTGGCATCAAAAGGACTTTTCACATCATCAACGATATTTCACCTTCATCGTCTTCTTATTCAACATCTCACCTATGTGCTTCGGCGATGTGAGCGTCTCCAATGTCCTTCTTTTTCTCTAGACACTCATAAGACTTGTGCCCATTTTTTTCACATGTGAAGCATGTGATCACTCCACCTCTTCCTCTTCCTCTACCTCTAGTACGAGGAAAAGTGTTATTGTCAACATATCCTCCTCTCTGCTCAGTATGTTGTTCTCTTTTCTCAACATATGGCCCTCTCTGTGAGGTTCCACCTCTCTCAACTTTACCCTAAGGTTTCTTCCAGTCATATTTGGGCTTCTGGTTTCTATCCTGGGCAACTGACTTGCCTCTTGGCTGACTTCGGCCTCTGCCCCTCTGACTCTATTTTCGGCTCATCTTCTCCTCAGCTTTCAAAGCCATCTGATAAGCATCGTCCACCGTTCGGATGGTAACCATGATCATCTCATGCTGGATATCATATCTCAGGCCATTCATATATCTGGAAAATTTCTCATCATCACTCTCCCGATGAATTTCTCTTATGTTCAGTTTGTAGAATTCCTCAGCGTATTATTTCACTGTCATCAGCTTCTGTCTCAGGTTTTGCATTCTCCTGAACAGAGAAATTTGATAGTCCTTGGGGATGAATTTCGCCTTCATCTTCGCGATCATTATGTCCCATCTTTTGATCTTCTGCTTGCCCTTGCAGTGTCTATCAACTTGTAGTTCATCCCACCACAATGCTACATGTCCCTTCAAGCGTGTAACAACATTCTTGACTCTCTTATCCTCTTCGATATATTCATAGTCAAAGTATGTGTCTAGAGCCCTAATCCAGTCTAGAAGCTCCTCTGCATCCAAGTTTCCCTCGTAAACTGGAATGCCCATATTTTCTCTTGCACCCATCCTTGCAATAGCTCTGATCAAGCGCTCGTTTGATGCATCTTTGGCTGCAACTTCTTCTTCTCGTTCAGCCTCAACTTCGCTTTCGGAATCACTCAGATCCCCTACACTAGCTATGTGTCTTTGCGTTGTCTCCATGTCTTCGAGTCTTGCTCAGAGATCATGCATCTGTCTCTCCATGACTGGATCAGTCATTTTCTGGCCTCTTCGTCGCAGTATTTCCCTATCCTCTAGATCGGGTGATTGTCTATCTCTCCTCGATGACATGGTGAATTCTCCTCTTCTCTGCTACAGAAAGCAAATAATCTTTTTGGGCTCTGATACCAAACTGACGCAGGCGCGTACCCTCAAGCATGTCCGCTCATAGGATCTTCTCTTCCTTATCGGACCGAAGAACTCAAATGCCCTTCTATTTCCCTATTGGGAAATCTGCACCTACAGAACTCTCACACGATCCCCTCTCTTTACTTATCGGGGAATCAAACTTCACGGTTTTGCAAGGTCAGTGGTCAAGTGCTAGTGTTTTGAATCCCTAAGACCCGATGTAAGTCAACGTTGACCCTTCCTTTACCCTATCGGGACTTCTCCTATCGTGAATTCGGCACTCGCGATGCCTAGCAACTCGATTTTTTGACTCCCGAGTCCCGATACGCCGAAACTCCGATACGCTCGTGAGTTTGACCCTTCAACGTCCTGTCACCTCTATCGGGATATCGGACTTCGCAGGATCGCGAATCCTGATGTCAATGTTTCGGCCTTCTTGCCAAGAAACTCCGATAGCTCGTTTCACCTGTCCTCCACTCTGACCCTTATGGCCCACATTGTCCTATCAACCATTGGGATATTTCCTATCGCGATTTCACAATTCCCGTCGCAATATTTCGGAGTTTCAACTCACGAAACCCCGATGTGCGATCCTACGTGCGAATCTGATGGTCCTTGTGACTCGGATCAATGCTCTGCCCCTCCTGAGATTTTAGCCTCTAGAGAATATGACGTCGTATCTCTCTTGCACCTCCACAAGATCTAACGGCCCATGAAATTTCACGAAATCTCCTCAGAGAATTTCATCCGCCCGCTCTTCCTGATGTAATCTATGAAAGACCAAATGTTCCCCACGAAACCCGTCCACCTATGCGCAAACTTACGACTCTTCCCTTCGAACTTCCATTCGCAGCTTCCCTACGCTTTCCTTCAATGGATTTGAAGGCCTTACCCTTCCTGAGCTTTACCCGACTCTGAATATTTCAGAGAACCTCGCATGCACTCTTTGCGACAAACATTCAACAGCTTCTAAGTGTTGAACCTTCAACTCTACGCACACCTGCAGCAACAGTCCTTCAACGCCTCACTCAGAATCGCACCTCTAAGACTTCGCTTGGCCTGCGCACTCCTTGCACGTCTCTTGTTCCCAACTACACTTGTGGGTGAATGAGAACAAAAGCTAAACTATCCGAGCTTTCTATCAACGCACTCCTTGAAGACACTTCAATTGCGCTCCTTGCAGGAATTCTAGCTCAGATAGAGAAACAATTGAAACTCATTCCTTCTTCCTCTCAGACTTCAATTCAAACATGAAATCATATACACAGCATATCAAAGAAAATGTATAACAACAAGTAAAAATTCATGAGCATATCAACATCAATACACAGAGGACAGACACAAAACCATGAATTTGAATCAAAGCTTCTTCTATTAATTCAAATATCTGTACATGGGTGTTCTCAAACAGCTCTTTGCATGCTCTTTCTCTTCCTGGATAATGATACAAATTCACAATGAGGGTGTCTATATGTTGTTTCCCTCTTGCACTCTCAAACAGTCTAATCTAGAATTAAATTCTATCTTCTTTACATTAACTATTTTAAATGCCGTCTATCTACTAAGGATGAGAGCTAAAGGCTCAAGGTCCGATTACAATATACAAAGTGCGCTTCATTAAATTATCACATTAATGTTCGCGCAACAGTTTCAAGGTGTTTTCAAAACTTGTGATGGCACTTGTCCAGCTATCCTCCGCTTCCGTGCTGGCTCGCTTGATGTGTTGGCGATGCTCCTGTATCACACAACCTTTTGTATTGGAATGTGACGCATCTAGAGAAGGGATAGGAGTGTTAATGATGTAGAACAAACACCCAATAGCTTATGAGAGAATAAAAAAAAGGTAATCAGAGAGGCTCTATCCTATCTATGATAAGGAGATTTTGGCCATCATACATGCCTTTCGCAACTTCAGACAATACTTGGTGGGAGGATGCTTTGTGATTAGGATTGGCCGCAACAGCTTGAGATACTTTTTGGAGCAATGAGAGATGAACGAGAGGCAGTAAAAATGGGTGATAAAGTTACAAGCATATGATTTCAACATTGAATATGTTAAGGGGAAGAATAATATTGTTGTTGATGCCTTATCTAGGAGACTGGTTGCCTTCTCTATGACATAGATCTCAACGGACTGAAAGTCCATTCTCTTGGTGGAATACTCCAAGAATACATTCAATTGTGAGTTGATGGGGGGAAGTATCCAGGATGATAGGTACAAAGTAGTGGATGAAATCATATACTATAAAGACATGATCTATCTTTTTCGTGAGTCCACACTCAAGGATAGAATTATGAGGGAAACACATATTTCACTAATGGGAGGGAACCATGGGTACCTGAAAACCTACAATAAGGTTAGGGATATTCTCATGGAAGGGTCTCAAAGGGGATGTACTTTTTCATGTGAGGGAATGTATGAATTTCAAGAAGAACAAGTTAGATTTCACCCATCCTGCAAGACTTCTTCAACCCTTGTCAATCCCTGAACAGAAATGGGAAAGAATCTCCATGGACTTCATCACATTATTACCAAAGGTGCAAGGTAGGGACTATATTTATGTGGTGGTGGATAGGTTGACTAAGTATGCACGCTTATTTTCTATTCCTACAGAGTACAACACATCTCAGGTAGCAGATCTATTCTTCAGGGAAGTGTTCAGACTCCATGGCCTATTGAGGAACATAGTTAGTGACCGGAATAACATGTTTCTTAGTGAATTTTGGCAAGAGTTGTTCAATTTATTTAGGACAAAGTTGATACCTAGAACTACCTATCATCCCCAAACTGATGGGAAAAAAAAGATAGTAAATGAATAGGTCGACGGATACATGAGGAACTATGTGTCAAGGTAGAAACATGCATGGATATAATGGTTTCATCTATGTGATCATTGTTACAACACCACTTATCACATGCCCATCAGGATGATCCCATTCAGGGCATTATATGGATATGATGCTCCATCGTTTTGGTGTTTTACGTTTGGAGAGAGCACAACTCCTAAGGCCAAGGACTGGTTATAGGAAAGTTATGACATTTTAAGAGTCATTAAGGAGAATCTACATGCCCCTTAGAATCACCAAAAAATGTATGCAAAAAGACAAAAGGTAGAATGCAACGTTGAGGTTGGATATCTTGTCTTTCTCAGATTCTAGCCGTAGAAAGAGTCGATGTTGAAGAGGATTGGTGCAAAGAAGCTCAAGCCCCACTTTTACAGGCCCTACAAAGTGATTAGGATATTTGGGGAAGTGGCATATGAGATGGAGCTACTGGAGGGTAGCATGATCGACGATACCTTCGATGTATCCTGTCTCAATAACACATTGGGACAATAAGTCACCATTTATCCAAGTATTCCTCCACTAGATGTGGAAGGACATTTGGTTCTAGATCTTGATAGGATAGTTGATTTCAGGGAACACAGAGTTAGGATCGGGGTCATTCAAGAGTATTTCATTGTATGGAGAGGATTTCCAGCAAACGATGCTACCTAGGAAGGGAAGCATATTTTACAACACCCTGATCTAGAATTTCTCAAGGACAAGAAATATTTGGAAGGGAGGATTGCAATGTCCTCTTACAATTGATCTTGATGAATCAATAGCCTATACAACTCCCATAGGCTATATTCAACAAGGAAAAAGGAAGTCAAGGTGGTGTGACTAGGTAAAAATATTTTCAAACCCTAAAAGTGTCAATAAATAAAGTAAACAATTATGTTTAATGGAATTGGAGGGAAAATAAAGTGAATATTTGATCTGTTCAAAATGAGAGAAAATAAAGCGAATATTTGATCTATTCAAAATGAGGGAAATATAAAGAAGGTCCAATGGAAGGATAAATAGAGGATCAACCCTTCTCCTTGGCCTTATGATTTGATATTTTATTGAGTGCTCTTGTAGCCAACGTTTTCATTGGGGTTTTGGGAAAAACCATTCCATTACAGGTTTACTTTCAGTGCTGTGATATCCAACCTCGATAAATAAGGAGGGGATTCTTCTGGAATCTTCATTTGAGTTCATTGTGTTGTTTTCTTTCATTCTGGAGATGATTTGAATTAATTTCATCTTGCATAGGGGTTAGAGTTAGAGAGGGTTTGAGAAGAGCCTGGAAGCTGTGAAGAGGGCCACCGAGGCACCAACTAGTTGTGATTTTCCTTGGATCTTGGTCGTTCAGGATTTTTGTTGCCAAGTCTATTATGATTTTGGAGTCTCCTTCAATGATCAAACAAGTGAGGTTTTGATCTAGTTCCATTTTCACTCCTTTGATAAGAACCCAAATCTCTATTGAATTGTTAGTGTTTCATCCAAGATTTCCTGTGATGAGGCTTTGAATTTTTCCTAAGTTCTTTCTGATGAACGTGCCATAGCCCGAGCATCCTGGATTTCCTTTTGATGCGCCATCAAAGTTCATCTTATGGAAGCCTTGCGGGGGGAGGAGCCACTTAGAGGGACTGAGGGATTTTGAAAAAGGGGGGGGCTTCTGAGGAGGGGCAGAATGTTCAAATGAGATGCCCCAAGAGTTGAGGAGAGAGAGCTCACTTGGGTAAGTTGGGAAGTCTTCCTTGGTCCCGGATTGCAGCTGAAGAGTTTCCTGGAGATGCAGGAGGATTGTGTTCCATAGGAGGGTGGGAGGAGATGGTTGGGAGTGAAATATTCTTTTGTTTCTCTCTTTCCATAGTTGCCAAACTATGAATCTTGGTAAGAGTTTCCAGGCTTTGTTTAGGATAGGACTTTTGAAGGGATTGGAGCCCCAGTCCATGATGGTGCTTATGATGTTGTTTTTAACTCGTTTGGTTCTTCTAATGAACCGAGTGGCTTGGTTCTAGATGTTCTCACTGAGTGGACAGTTATTAAGGAGGTGCTCCATGGTTTCTTCCTGGATATGGAAAATATGGCAGATCGAGGGGTCGATGAAACCTCGTTTTTGAAGATTGTCCCAGGTTAGGATCTTGTTCTGAAGTAGAAGCCAGAGGAAAGTAGAGATTTTGGGCCATATTGTTTTCTAGATGTTATCTTTCTTAAGGTTATGGAATTTCTTTTGAAGAGTGTAACCCTCCTTGAGAGTGAAGCTTCCATGAGGTGTGTATCCCCATCTGAGAATATCTTGGTCTGTGATTTTTTGGATTTGCCTTTGGGTTGTAGCTTGTTTCCAGTGCTACAGGTCACAGTCCATTGCCACTTGGATTTCCTGATGAGTAGATTTCTAGCTTCGTCGGGGAGAGTTGTTGGGGGTATCTTTCCACAAATCTTCCACTTTGAGAGTGTCTAGATCTTGAATGTGATTTTCATAGGAATGCAAATTTTCTTCCAGTTGTAGGGGAGGCATTTGCTGCAAGGAGTCCATCGAGAATAGGGCATTTTGGCCATTGAGAACTTCCCAGAAAGAATGTTCCTATATGAGCGATTGGTTTTTCTAGGCCGCATTCCAGATGTTGGAGCCTTGGATTTGCCTCTGCATTCTTATGAGTTGATTTTGATGCATGTTTGGGGCATATTTTCATTTCCAAAGTTTTGCCCAGATCTCTGCTAGTGTTTTGATCCATCTCCACCAAATTCTTTCTCCCATGGTGCTATTTAATTTCCTAGGGTGCCAAAGGCCCAGGCGACCTGAAGATTTGGGCTTGCAGACCTTGTCTTAGCTGACAAGGGCCCATTTTTTGTTTGGGTTGGGTCCATGCCATAGAAATTTTATTTGCAAATTCCTTATTTTCTTTATGACATATGACATATGCAATAAAAAAATAATGTTCCAAACCGTATGACATATGCAATAAAAAAATAATGTTTCAAACTGTATGACATATGCAATAAAAAAATAATGTTCCAAAAATTATGTATAAATTTAAACCACCATTTTGCAGTGAAATGTTGAAAAAATGTAGGCCAATAAGTCATAATCTAATGTCATATAATGTTTTTTCACTAAAACCATAATCATCTCTCCATATCTCCAAAGATCTAAAAGTTTTTTGATCTCATTATAAATGTGAGCATAATTTTTTATACTCGAGAAAATATTTAGGAAAAACAATTATTTGTGAATTGTGGTGTTTAGGGAATCTTATCCATAGATTGTATTAAACTTCATCCACATGAAATGATGTTTTGTGAAGGAAATATCTACTAGAGATAAGCATATCAAAAGTGAGAGTTGAATATGGGTGGATGATAACAACTTCTCATCTTAACCACATAAATTATATCTCATTAAGACATGTATGCATATTCATCTTTTTTTCTTTTATTAATATGAATAAATATCATGGCATTTACAAAATCTATACATAAAATGGAGAAAAAACTTAATGCATTAAGAGAAGAGAGGGGCTATATAACCTAGGTTAGAGAATACAAGTAGTTGTGTGTGAAATATGCCTCTGTATGTGTAGTAATAAGTAAAAAAATATCATAGATCCATCTTAAGAGTTATTATTTATGTTTACATAAACTATTATAATTGAATCGATAAAAAAATAAACACCTCAACTATATATAGACGGTGAAGGAAGAATCCAAAGGGTGTTCGAGATGCATATCCTAATTACATCGACTCAAAAACACCCCTTTACAACTTAAAATATCAACACTATCAAAGTGGTAAGGAAAATGAGATAGAAATTAAAAAGCAAAGTACATAACACATGCATAACTGATAGTTTAACTACAAGAGTATGTTGTAAGCCTAATGCCTTATTTGTGCTACTTCTTATTTCCTAGGTTTCTTTTTCACATCTACCCTTGTGTGGAGGGTTCCATGGTAGCAAAGGTGTGATTGGTTCCATTGTGGATCCCCCATAGAATTGAAATCTTATGTGCTCTTCGAGAGATTCTATCACCATTGCTTGTCTTTCCTTTTCAATCTCATAATGTAGATTTCATTGCTTTTCATCATGGATTAATCCTTAGTCCATTGAACTAAATGAAGATTGGGCATTTGTCTCCTTTATTAAACTCTATAGAAAAAACTTATCCTTTCAAAAAATTTAATACCTAAATCTTTTTTTTTCTATCAATAATATAATAATAATAATAATAATCTATTTTTAAGGGCCAAGCCAGCATACCAAATTGGTGTATGAGACCCCCTTGTTTGTGGGACAAGGGACCCCCCTCCGCCCAACGATTTGACTGATAAAGTCTACGAAGGTATACATACCCTACCCCCTCTAGATTTAAACCTACATATAGATATATATTTCCAAATTTAATACCTACATCTTTTTTTTTCTATATATAATATATATAAATATATATTTCCAATTGCAATATCTTTAATTTTCTTATTAAAAACAATAGTCTAAAAAACAACTCTTAACCATTTCCATTCACCCGTTTAATGCTGGTTCAATACATATAATATTTACTCTGAGTTGGATGCTGAAAAGTCAAGGCATGTATATACTTGTAGTTGGGCGTGCGATCACCCTTCTTTTGCCTCGTCGATTCCAACCAAATGCTGATGCCGACACGTGTATGATTTAGCGTCGATTAAGCTCTTATAACACAAATGTCGTGGGGCTCGACTAGGAACAAAAGGAGACGGGCGGAAAGAGCCTAGTCTTTGTAGGAGCTTATTTGCAAGTGGCATGTTAAATCCTACGCATATCCATGATCAAGTGAGCCTGGTGTGAAACCGCATATCCCATATTTTATTTAAACATGTAAAAAGACAACCACTCTGCATATTCCTTTTTTATCTTCTTAGAATATATTTATTTTATTGAAACATGTAGAAAGACAATCACTGTATATTCCTTTTTTATCTTCTTAGAATATATTTATTTTATTGAAACATGTAGAAAGATAATCACTATATCTAATATTCCTTTTTATCTCTTTTTAATATATTTATTTTATTAAAACATGTAGAAAGCTGACCATCTTGTATATATTTCATTTACACAACTGTTTTTAATTATTAAGCAAAAATTTACATAAATACTATTATACATAATAGATGTTTAAAATAGAAAAACTGAATATCTCTTTGTATATAAATCTAATAAAAATGATACTTACACTTCTCCTGGATCAACTCCACAATCACCTACAAACATACTACATCCTAAAACCCTTAGTTTTAAGTGCTACCACCTGCACATTGATGGGCTCTTTTCAATTGGATTCTGTCTCAATTAAAAAAAATTATAAATGAAACAAAAAATATTAACTATTTCATTAAATTTTGATATATTAAAATTTTAATTTGATGCATATATTAAAATTGATATATAAATTTTTAGATTATTTTATATTTGATAGTAAATTTTATTGAAGAAAATTTTGATTTCACATATAAAATTAAGATTAAATATTATTAGAAAATACACGATTATTAAAAAAATACTTGTTAATTTTTTTAGGATTACAACTATAAATAAAAATGTTAATTGAAATAAATTAAGTCAATATCAATATAAAATTTTTACACAAATTCAAGCTTGAAATGAAATGATAAAAAAATTGGACAAGTAAAACCTTGGAATGAAAAATGATGGATCATGAGTTTACATGAAATTCTACATATTCAACATGTATCCGTCATTAAATTTGGATATATTAAATGTTTAATTTGATGTATATATTAAAATTGGTATACAAATTTTTAGATTCTTTTGAAATTAATAATAAATTTTAATTAAAAAGTATTTTTCACATATGAAATTAAGGTTAATTGTTATTAAAACATAAATAATTTTATTAAAAAGACAATCACAAAAGAATATTTTATCTCAAATAGATTTCAATGGAAATATCCATATAAATTTTCTCTATAAATTTAAATTTGAATGGAAAATGACAGATCATCAACTTACAGTAGGGTGTTATTAAATTTCAATATATTAAATCTTTAATTTAATATATATATATATAAATCGAGATTCTTCTGGATATTAAATTTCAATATATTAAATCTTTAATTTAATCTATATAAAAATTTGAGATTCTTTTGGATTTGATAATAAATTTTAATTACATAAATATTTGGTTTCACATAAAAGTTTCACCTTAAATGTTTTTAGAAATACTTAACTTTATTGAAAAGACAACCAAATGATAGAAAAAAAAAATGTAAATGTACTATTTTAATGGAGATTTTCATATAAAAATTTATGCAAAGTTCAACTTTAAATTGAAAAATGAAGAATAACTTTATTGAAAAAACAATTATAAATGTACTACCTCAATGGAAATGTTCATTTAAAATTTATGCACAAATTCAACTTTGAATTGAAAAATGACGAAAAACTTTATTAAAAAAACAACTATACAAAAAAAATATACTATCTCAATGAAGATGTCCTTATAAATTTTCTACACAAGTTCAACCTTGAATGGGAAAATGATCCATCACTATTATTTATTAGATTCTTTTTCATTTGACACTAAATTATTGATACAAAAAATTAATTAGAGAAATATTTAATTTCCATTATAAAATTTAAAATTAAATTTTATTAAAAGATACCAACTTTATTGAAAATAGTTATTAAAAAATACCAACTTTATTGAAAATACAACTATTGAACAAAATGTAATGCATCAACGACAGAGATGTCCATATTAAATTTTTGGAAAAGTTAAACGTTCCATGGAAAATGACGAACGAAATGTACTACCTCAATTATATGGAAAATGACGGATCACGGGCGTACATGAAGCTCTACGTATTCACATGGAGCACATTCGAAACCTTTATTATTACGACTCTTTCTTTATATTTCTTTTCGACAAATGGATCCCATGTGAATTATTTCGACCTAACCTAACCTACCACGTGAAAAATAAGTTAAGTTTTGAGTTTATGTGTAATCCAAGATTGTTTAACTTTAAGTTAAGTTAAACGTTGAGTTTGTGTATAATGCAAAGTCTGTTGGAGACCTGATTAGCAAGTCAATCTAATCCGAACAGACGGGAGGAGGATGTAAGACGACTTAGCCATTTGCAAGTATTTTATGGCTATAAATTGAAGGAGGATGATGGCTATAAATTGGGCTGTATGGGCTGTATAAATTGGAGGAGGATGTAAGACGACTTAGCCATTTGCAAGTATTTTATTTCTTTAGAGAAAACGATATATACTTGGCTGGACGCTTTCATATTTCTTCAAGTATCAGAGCAAGGAGCCATCCTTCCCCAGTGAAGCGAAGTGTTTCTGCATGAGTTGGTAAGAGATATGCCATTCCATTAAATCTGTGATTGGTGAGTATATTGTTGTTGAAATATGTGATTGGTGATACATTTTGTGGAGTGATGGTCAAAGGTTTTTTCCAAAAAAATTGAATTTGTGGTGAATGATCTAGTAGATGCTTATACAAATTGTTTGACAAAATTGTTCCCTCTCTTAGATACTCGTACAGTTTGTTTGGAAAAATTACAAGGGAAGGAAGAGGGTTTAGTAGATGCTTATACAAATTGTTTGACAAAATTGTTCCCTCTCTTAGATACTCGTACAAGTTGTTAGGAAAAAATACAAGGGAAGGAAGAGGATTTTGTGTCGTGTAAAAAATATAAATAAAAAAAATGGCTTCAATCAGCAGCCTTGCACAGCCACATATCCCTATTCTCACAGGGAATAATTATGAAATTTGGGCAATCAAAATGAGGACATTATTACGTTATGAGGATGTTTGGGATGTTGTATATCATGAACTAAGTGCTGCTGATAGAGATGAACTAACTGCTGTTGAGATAGAGAAAAAGAGGAAGGAGGATGAAAAAGCACTCTATTTCATCCAAAATGGGTTGGATGACAGTGTATTTCCCAAGATCTCAGCTGCAGAATCATCAAAAGAAGCTTGGGACATCTTAGAGACCAACTATAAGGGCACTACTAAGATAAACACAGTGAAGTTGCAGACATTAAGAATGAATTTTGAGAATCTGAAGATGAAAGAGTCAGAGTCTTTAGAAGAGTTCATGACCCAAGTCATGAACATTGTAAGTCAATTAAAAATGAATGGTGAAGAAATTCCAGATCACAAAGTAGTACAAAAGGTTTTGCGAACCTTACCTAAGAAGTTTGATGCAGTGGTTATAGCCATTGAAGAATCTAAAGACTTGAAACAGCTATCACTAGATGAACTGTTGGGATCTTTGCTATCCCATGAATCCAGAATGCATACCTCAGTTGACACTCTCCCTGCTGAAGTCTTTGTAATAATCTGCGCTGGATTTGTCTTCCGTTTGTTGTTTGGAGAAGTCCCGTCAAACTTGGGATTACTGTCCTTCATCATCGAAGTTGTTGTTATGGTTTTGTTGATATATGTGATTTCTAAAGTGGCCAGTATCACAATAACGGTATATCTCTATGGACTCCCTCCCATTTCAATTATTAGTGATTATAGATAGCAGTTGGAATGAATAGAACGGGAAGCTGACTATTGAATATTCAATTACACAGACCGACCAATTGGTGGCAATGGCAGCTGGAGTGACCATTGGGCTGTTTATAGCGATATCCGGGTATTGATTCTTATTCTTTTCGACATTTTCTGGAACTAATTTTTCACAAATCAAGCATAGATTAACATGCTTTATTTCCTTTTTGGCAGCCCAATTGCAGGAGCTTCGTTAAATCCTGCAACGAGCACAGGTTCTGCGGTGGCTGGTTCAAGCATTTCGATATACATGGTTCTCGGTGCTATATTAGGTGCAATTTATTACGACGTGATTCGTACAACATCAGTCCCCATCCCTAAAGTTCATGTACGCAGTCATGTTTGAGACGAATGTAGTTGAGAGATGCAGGCTGTCTTTCCTTTCCCCCGTATCTGTGCAGTCATGTTTGAGTGTCCTGTGTAAAATGTAATATGTCGGAGGAGATTAGCAAGCTAGTATCTTCATTATTGTTATGGAGTATTAATAGTGAGGCTGCAAGTAAAATTGTCTGAAAGAATGTCAAGTTGTGATAGTCATGGCTTGGTAGGACCCAACTTCCACTATGTTGCATATATATTTCATATTAGTTAGAGACTTAGAGTTAATAGACTTCACCTTTTCGTTACATGTACTTTCCACATTCTTAAACACGTTGATATTTTGATTTGCGTCTTCATTTTGTCAACCACAATTGACATTTCAATTTCCTTGTC
>ML788080.1:196189-228216 GCA_009831015.1 Picea engelmannii
CTCATAAAAGAGGGTTGCCTTCTAGGGAAAAAAACCCTAACATAATCTCTATCGTTAGATCTGCGACCTTATAATGAACGGTCAAGATTTACAATGAAATTACAATATACTTTTACAAGGCAATTTTTGCTTTGGGGGCTTCGACCCCGAACCCCCGCTAGGGGCCTGCTTGCCCCCAGACCGCCCAGCCGGGGGGATAGCTCCCCCGGACCCCGAAGAGGGGATACCCCCCCTCTGCACTACCTCGCATGGAAGAGTGTACATACTTCTGGTGTGTAAATACTTCATAGGGCATAAACACGGCTGAAAATAAAAGACCTCTAAATCAGGAACATAATCAGGCTCCACAACCAACAGATGTTCTCTGTGGAGAATCTTAGTAATTAGCCTGATGATGATTTGAGAATCCCCTTCGAAAATGATGCCATGGAAGTAGTTGTCTATTGCTACTTGTATGTCCCGAATGAGGCCAGTCAGTTCAACGACATTGTTTGTGTTTTCTCCAATGAAACCTGCCACAAGGAAAAGGATTTGGTCGTCTAGGTTTCTGAGGGCAGCTCCAAATCCAGCTGGTCACAGGTTCCCTTTGGAAGCCCCATCAAAGTTGAACTTTATAAATATTACTAGAGGGGGCGAACAGGTAATTGGGCTACTTCTTCAGTGACTACGTGGATTTACCCCGAGCTGATTGTTCAAGCTAAGCTGCCAATGCTGGAAAATCCACTGCTCATCCGAATCGCATTTCATATCCTCCTACTTCCAAGTTTTTCTTCGGATTGTTTCCCGAATGAATTTTTTTATTTGTTCCCATATTAGGTCTAGAGTGGATGCCTTAGAATGGAAGATCCTTTTATTTCATTCCTTCCAAATTTGCCAGAGAGCGAGTCCTCAGAATAGTAGCCAAATGTAGGCAAGAATAGGATTTTTGAAGGATAACAAATCCCAATTTTTGATGGTGTCTCTGATGATAATCCTGTTTCGGTTCATCCTACGCATTGCTTGAACCCCTTGGACCCATATCCACTAGCTGAAAGTACATCTATTGAAGAGATGTTCCAAGGTTTCCTCTTGTTGTTAACATAAGGGGCAGATTGATGGCCCAATGAAGCCTCTTTTTCGTAGATTATCCCAAGTGAGGATATGGTTGTGGAAGATGAGACAAAGAAAGTTTCAAACCTTTAGCTAGAGGAAGGGGATCCATACCTTGTTCCATATATTCTCCTTTTCCTGATTCTGGTGATTACCTTGTAGATAGTAGGCTTCTTTGACTGAGAAGTTACCTGTAGCGGAGTGCCCCCATATAAGAATGTTCGGGCCTTCTCGCATGGGGATTTTCCTGTACCTAGCATAGTGCCTCCAAGCGTGAAGGTCCATTATCTCTGGGATCTATAGCTCCTGGGTGGAGGTCCTCCATTGTCTCCAGGGTAGAGTTCTATCTCTGGGTCGCCAAAAATCCTTTACTTGTTGAAAGGTGTCTGTGTGAAGTAGTTGCCTAAGGGGGCTTAGATCCTCTATCTGATCCAGAGGTTTTTGTTTTTGCCATGAGTCCTGTAAGAAAAGTGCATTTTCCCCATTCTAAATCTCCCAGAAGGCGTGCTTCTAAACCAACTCTCTATTTTCCCAGGCTATATTCCAGATGTTGGATCCCTAAATATAGTCGTTGTGACGGATGAGTTTGTCTGCACTTGTGGTTGGAGCATATTTTTTTTTCCAAATTTGTGCCTAGGGCCCAGTGGGGGCCTTTAACCATCTCAACCACATTTTGGCATCCATAACTTGGTTGAGTCTCTCTGGGTATCAAAGTCATAGCCCTCCCCATGCTTTAGGCTTACAGAGCTTGTCCCAGCCAACTAATGGTCACTTCTTGTTCGGATTGTGCCCATGCCAATGGAAGTTTCTCTGGAGGTTTTGGATGGCTTTGATGACCTATTTAAGAACTTCCAAGGCCATAAATAGGTAGGTAGGCAAAGTTTGTAGAACTGACTTGAGAAGCACCAACCTTGCTGTAATATTGAGAGGTCTAGAGGTCCAGTTGTTAACCCTGTTAGACATAGAGAGAAGCAGGTTGTCCCAAGAGATGGATCTTGCTAGAGCTCCTATGAGGGGGATGCCTAGGTAGTTGGACGGAAGGGAGATCTTGGGTATGCCCAGGAGTCTTGAGATATGATTATTAACCCCTATGGGAGTGTTGAAAAAGTGGAGTTTGGATTTGTCAAGGTTGAGGGCCATGCCTGAAGCTTCTACAAAATCAGAGAGGATGGAGGTGAGATTACTGGCCTCTCGTGAAGTGGGGGTATTCAAGAGGAGGGTGTCATTGATGAAATGGCTATGCGAGGGTGATGGATTAATATCATGTAAGGGTAGGCCTTTAAGGGTGCCTTTTAGTATCGTTGTCTTGATGTAACGTTCTAGTCCTTTCACCATGAGGATGAAGAGGAAGGGCGAAAGAGGGAACCCTTGTCTTATGCCCCTGGAGGGAGTAAAGGGTTGGGAGGGTGCCCCATTTACCAGGATGGAGAAGAAGGATGACGTGGTTAATTTCATACTCCAGTTTACCCAGTTTTGGTTAAATCCAAAGGCTTCTAACATAGAGCGAAGGCACTGCGAGCTGACTCTATCAAAAGATTTTGAAAGATCGAGTTTAATAAGCATACCTGGGGTTTTAGTCATCTTGAGAGAGTGTATTACCTCATGATCTAGGATGACGATGTCCATGATTTGTCGTCCTTCTACATAGCTTGATTTTTCCTTGGATATGATGAAGGGAAGGATTCACTTAAGATGAGTAGCAATCACTTTTGTAATGATTTTGTATATGACATTGCAGACTGTGATTGGTCTGTATTGCTTGGGATGGGTCACCCTTTCCTCCTTTGGAATTAGAGTGAGGAAAGTTACATTGAGGGATGATAATACTTGGCCAGAGGTTCACGATTCCTCCATGACCTACCTCACCTCTTCCTTGATTACGTCCCAACAATGGTGGAATAAGTCAGTGGTAAAACCATCTAGGCCAGGTGCCTTGCCTAGCAGAATTGCTTTAACTACCCGATCCACATATTCCTGAGTAATGGGTCTCATTAGTGCTTCATTCTATTTTGGAGTCACCATGGAGGGTATATGCCCAGTACCCTCTGGATTGTTGTTGTTCTTTCTCCGTTGGTTTCCGTTAGGAGATCCTTGTAGTAGGTGTTTAACTCTTCATCTAGTTGGGTGTGTTCCGTGATGGGGTTTCCTTGGGCATCTTCCAGATGTGTGATTCTATTAATGTAGTGGCGGTGCACCATGGCTCTATGAATAATTTTGTGTTCTTCTCACCCTCTTTGAGCCACTGGACTCTAGATTTATGTCACCATATAATTTCCTCTTGTTTTTTCCTTTCCTCTAAACTGGCTTAGAGATCTACTTCCTCCTTCATTAGGTCTGTTGTTATAGTCCTTGAAATGAAGATTTCCTGCAACTCTACTAACATGTTTTCAATAGCCTGCATGCTTTGAAATATGTTTCCAAAAATTTTCTTGTTCTAGAGCTTTAGCGAGGTTTTGAAATTTTTAAGACGCTCCTAGAATTTGTACATACAGGTACCATGGTCTATTTCTGCTTGGGTCCACCAAGACTTTGCGAGATGATGAAAGTCAAGGTGTGATAGCCAGAATTTCTCAAATCGAAAGGGTTTGTGCTGAGGCACATTCCCTCTTTCTAGGAAGAAGGCGACCAACCAATGGTCTGAACTAGCCCTTGGGAGAATGAGGCTCTCCATGCTCGTATCCCTTTCTAGTAACTCCTCCGCTTCAAGGAAGCGTTCCAAATGACAGGCCACTTGTTGATGCCATGATCTGCGGGTGGACCAGGTAAAGGTTCCATTGCGATTTTCTATGTCTACAAGATTTAGTGTATGTATGAGGGTTTTAAACTTACCACCGTCAGGCTCCAGTCACTTAGTCCCACCTCTCTTCTCCTCTAGTGTCAGGATCATGTTGAAATCATCACCTAGGATCCAATTGTGAGTGCTTAGTAGGGCTTTGATATGAGCTATTCGCTTCATGAGATTGTCCTTATCCTACTGACTCTAAGGTCCATAAACATTTGTGATGTAACCTTCTCGAGCTAACCCTATGATCATGAAATGGGCGGTGAGCATGCCAATGGTAGAGAAAGGTTCGCTGAGGGTGACTCTATTGGGGTTCCATAAGATGGCTAATCCTCCTGAGACTCTAGTGGATTCAGTGTGTATGGAGTCATACCCTTGCCAAATTCTCTGGAATATGATTTCTGCTTCCCGTCCAACACATTTTGTCTCCTGATGTAGCAATATGTCTCAATTTTCTGCTCGGATCGAGTCTCATAGGATCCTTTGTTTGGATCTACAATTAAGTCCCCTACTATTCTAGGTGACGATCTTCATCATAATGGTTGTTGGGTTGGGTGGAGGTATACCTCCGAGAGATTTTGGATCTACCCAATATTGAGCATGAGGTTTCCTGCTTCCTTGATAAGCTATTGGGATGACTTTCGTCCTCTTCTTTTGTTTTCATGGGGTATCTTCTTTGTGTTTGAGCTTGGATCTGTGGCTATTCCTAGCCTAGCTGTGGATCATGTTGTGCAGTCCAAAAAAACTTTATGGACTTTGCAAAGCTATTCTTCGGGAAGGGATTGGAGATCCTTGCAATTGAGAGCTTCTTCAATTTTTTCCAGATCTATGCCTACTAGGTCATGGTTGTACAAATGCATGTGGATGTCTGTGTCCATGGGGCCACACTCTTCTAGGCTAGCCTTGTTGGTTTGTACCATTGAGGGTGTAGCTCGGTTCTTCCCTTTCGCCTGTTGTTTTTCTTTATGTGGATCTTGGATTTCTTCATCTGTTGGTAGCTAGTCTAGGATCTCATAAGAGCTTTTGGTCTGAACATCGGGCCTGGGATCTAGGTGTTGTTTCTTTGGAGGATTTTTCCTTCTTCTTGTGACTGTGGTGAATCCATCTTTCTTCTTGGCCTCGTTGGCTTTGGTTTCTTGTATATTTAGTGGACAGTCCCTAAAGAGGTGGCCATGTTCATGACACTTCCTGCAGCATAATGGAATGTGTTCATAATGCAACATTTGTTTCCAGTCCTCGTCTTGATACTCCAGAGTGACAAATCCAGGAAGAGCTTTGGATATGTCCATGTATACGCATATTCATGCATATGACGTGTATTTTATTTGCCTTGTGGCCTCTGATGCTTTGACATAGTGCCCCACTGTGTTTCCTATTCCCATGAGGATTTCCTCCAACCAAAACTCCTGGGGCAAAGAGTAAATTTGAATCCAGACTAGATCCATTGTAAAATATTCCTTGTAGGGGATAAATCTATCTATCCAGAAGCCTAGGAAAAGCCTAGCTGAGTTGTCTAAGTATGGTACATTTTCAAATATTTTGTCCATATCTTCCAGGTTGTACAGGATGATTATGAAAAAGCCTTTGGAGTTCAGCTGGACCTCATAATCTCCTTTACTGTTCCACCAGTGTTTGATGCAGTGAGTTAGATATCATTCTGAAGGCCATAATCCCAGGAACTTGCCTATGAGGGCATGCTCTCACATGAACTACTTGTGTTCGTCTACCCTTTTTGAGCTGATGATATATCTTGGGGTTTCTCCATTTGCGAGATGCATTTGCCTAGCTCCCATCCACGAGTTTCTTTTGGATGGGACATTCCTGCTTCCACATCCATATATTTATATATCCCTTGTTCTCTGGCTAGGAGTTGGTCTCGTAGCTGCAGTGATGGCTCGAAAGAAGGACGCTTCGCTCTTGTGCCCACCTTTACGTTGGCGGTTACGTTGTTGTATGAGGGGGGTTTCCCCCCCTCCGTCGGACTTATTCTAACTGATCAGACTCTAGGTCTGCCTGTTACAGATCATATCAGACAGAATGTACCATGGAAGAGAGTTAAGATCATGCGCGGATGTGCAGGGGAGGCATTGCAGAGCGCTAGGGTTTTAGCCTCATCAATGAGAATTTTTTCAATTGTTTTTCACTCGAATATGAAATCATGGGTAGAAACAAAGTAATTGGCATTCTCCATGTATATATCTTGTCTACCATTAACTATCTTGAGAAATCAATGACAACCATTCCAGAAATTATCTTCTATATTCAATAAGCTATCAATAAATGTCCAATTCAAGTTATAATTATTATTAGTTTAAGGTGAATCTCAAGAAACTCTATTATACAGATGCAAAACCATTTTATCCAACATACATTCAAATTATTTTCTATTCTTTCACATTCATTTTTACATTCATTTCCTTTCTTATCTTAATTTCCATTTTAGTATTTCTTTCACATAATCATATAATTAATCTTTAGATAAAATGTTTCTCTTTTAATTCCTAACTTGATTTTTCTTCATCTCCCTTTTATTAATTTATTATTTAATTTTTAGTCTTCTTACCGTATTTAGACTTAGGCTTAATTTTTAACTCAGGCTTAGAAATTTTAAGGGGATTTTATAATTAATAAAAATTACTCATTTAATAATTACTTTAAGGTTGACCATGTCAAAACAATTATTGTTTTCTAGGAACCTAGGTTCATTGACTCACCTTTATTAAAATCACAACGTGCCCCTTAGAATCTTCATGAGCGACTATCTCAGTCCTCCCTCACGACATTGTGGATCTCTCACACTATCTAGTTGTTAACCTACAATTTGATCCACGTTGAGAGTGCTAGTAGGTTGTGGCATGGTTGTTGCCACACCTCTCCCTCAATACCTGGTTGTTGTGAATGGCCCCTTTACTCTTTATGTGAGTCTGATTAAAAAGGAATCATCATCTTGCATCCATCATCGAAACACTATCAAACATCCATAAACAACATCATAATATACCCAATCATATGTCACATATGATTTAATAGAAATACCCAAACCATATACAGTCCACTCCTTGACTTGATCTAGAGTCCAAGGAGGTCCTTTGATGCCATCGACATCCTCAATCTGTCAAGTGTCTTGCACAATCAAGAGAAACTTGTCAATATCACATGTCTATACATAGATATCAAATAACATAACATCATAATCAAACTACATCATCGTTTAAATCCATAAGCGAAAGAGACAACCATACACACAACCATATCACTTGCACGCAAGTTCCCTTAGAGAAAGTAAAATCATGTGCACGCAAGAGTGGGATGTTACATGCACCCCCTCTTGGTTTAAACTTCGTCCTGAAGCTTCACAGTATGTGCAGTAATAAAGTATCTGACAAGATATAATATGTCTAACTATAAAACAAAAATGGAAACTCCTGGCGGATATCATATGTGTCCTATCAGGTAGCCGAGTGTGGACTATAATTGTCACACTGGACCTTGACCTGATCGAATGTTAGACACCATAGCTATTGAATGTGATGGTTCAAAATCTGCATTGGATTCGCTATGAGTGCACCCTCTTCCAACTCCTGCAAGGAACTCATGTCAATCACATGCGTAGGATCACTAACATAATGTCGTGAAACAGATATAGATAAACATCATGCCTATGCCTCCAAGAATGAGGGAAGGCCAATCCATAGGCCACATGTTCCTTCCTTGCACAACTTTGAAAGGTCCCACTACCTAGGAGATATTTGATCACTCCTTACAAACTTAATCTAACTTTGGTGTGGTTTCACCCACAAGAAAACTCGGCCACCAACTTCATAGTTGTGGTCAACGTGATGTGCATCAACATAACTATTTTTCTGATCTTGCGTGTCTGAAACCTTTGTCTTATCATTTGTAATTGTTCTACCATTTCATGGATCATATTTGGTCCCACCAGGACCTATCCTTAAATATAATCTAGTTCAATGGCGTCTGACATGGTATCCCATAGAGAAACTCAACAGTGTCATATTAACGCTACCTTGATAGCTAATGTCATATGCCAACTCTACCAGTGGAGAGAAATGTCCCCAACGTTTATGTGGGAACATTACATACACACGCAACATATCTTCCCAAAATTTGGTTTGTGATTTCTGTCTTCCAGTCTGTCTTAGGGTGATACATTGTACTAGATTTAAGTTGGGTCCCCAAGGCCTCTTAGAAACTAGTTCAAAAAGCGTCTTGTAAACACCAATCTTCTATCAGATATGATTATTTTTTTCACGCCAGGCAGTCTCTCAATATCGCTGACAAATTCTAGCTATGTTTGGTGCCTCATATGTTATACACACAGGAATAAAATATGCACTCCTAGTCAGAGTGTCAACTACCACGAAAATCGACTCATGCCTCCTTGTCGTCAGTGGAAATTCAACAATAAATTGGATTGAAATGGCCTCCCATTTCAACTTTGGAATGACGTGTGGTTGTAGTAATCCAATCAGTTGTCTATGTTCAACCTTCACTCGCTGAAATCCTAGACACCTTGCCACGTAGATAACAATGTCTGCCTGCATTCCTTTCCAAAAGAAAAAGGGCTTAAGGTATGCACTCATCTTCAGGACTCCTGGATGAGACATGTACACCTCTCTATGAGCTTCTCTTAAGATCTAAGTTCTCGATTCGGTGTTAGGTGGTATGTGAATTCAGTTATTATTCCTCATCAATCTGTCGTTGTCAAAATTATATCCTTCAAGTTTTTGTACCCACATGGTATCTCATCTGAAATTTTCCTTAACCTCTTTATACCCAACATCATCACATTATATTTAGAATTCTTTCTCAAAGATTCATATGAAGAGGTATCATTGAAAACATGTGAGGTATCTGACTCAACACATCTGTTACTCTGTTCACCAATCAATTAATTTACTTAACCTCAAATTGTATTGGCTAAGTAATCTTGATCAATGCCTTTGTCGCATGTTCAAGTTACTTTGTGTAAAAATGTACTGCAAACCACAGTGGTATGCTTTTAGTTAAAATTTTGTCCCAACAAGTAGTGTTGCCATGCTCTCAGGGAGTACATAATGGCCAATAGGAAGCCAAATGTGAGGTGGATTCTCACACTTAATTAATTTCTTTTTCATAAATAATAATAATAATAATTCATGTGCACTTGGTATTTTGGCCTTCATGTAATATATCCCTCCTCGACATTGACTAGGGATTGCGACATAGGTTATTCCATGGTGTCAAGGTGTATGAGACACTTATATGACACTTTGCGACACTTAGGGTGAGGTACCTAGGTGTGAAAATTTCATGTGTAACACATGTATACATATTCATCTTTTTTTTTCATTTATTAATATGAATAAATATCATGGCATTAACAAAATATATACATAAAATGGAGAAAAAACATAATGCACTAAGAGAAGAGAGGGGCCATATATCCTAGGTTAGAGAATACACGTAGTTGTTTGTGAAATATGCCTTTGTATGTGCAGTAATAAGTAAAAAGATATATCTTAACAACAATTAATATAAACTATCATATATCAATCTTAAGAGTCATTATTTATGTTTAAATAAACAATTATAATTGAATCAGTAAAAAAAGAAACATCTCAACTATATATAGATGGGGAAGGAAGAATCCATAGGGTGTTGGAGATGCATATCCTAATTACATTGACTCAAAAACACCCCTTTACAAATTAAAATATCAACACTATCAAAGTGGTAAGAACAATGAGATACAAATTGAAAAGCAACGTACATAACACATGCATAACTTATATTTTAACGACAAGAATACATTGTAAGCCTAATGCCTTATCTTGTGCAACTTCTTATTTCCTAGGTTTTGTTTTCACATCTACCCTTGTGTCGAGGGTTCCATGGTAGCAAAGGTGTGATTGGTTTCACTGTGGATCCCATATAGATTTGAGATCTTATGTTCTCTTCTAGAGATTCTATCACCATTTCTTGTCTTTCCTTTTCAATCTCATAATGTCAATTTCGTTCCTTTTCATCATGGATTAATCCTTCTTTCAGGAAATTAAATGAAGATTGGACATTTGTCTCCTTCATTAAACTCCATAGGAGAAAACTTATCCTTTCAAAAAGTTTAGTACCTAAATCTCTTTTTTTCTATATATAATATATATATATATATATATATATATATATATATATATATATATATATATATAATTGTAATATCTTTAAGTTTATTATTAAAAACAATAGTCTAAAAAACAACTCTTAACCATTTCCATTCACCCGTTTAATGTTGGTTCAATATGTATAATATTTATTGTAAGTTATATGCTGAAAAGTCAAGGCATGTATATACTTGTAGTTGGGCATGCGATCACCCTTCTTTTGCCTCATCTATTCCAGCCAAATGTTGATGCTGACACGTGTAGGATTTGGCGTCGACTAAGCTCTTATAATACAGATGTCGTGGGGCTCGACTATCCCTGGACATTAAGAAGTGGGATAACAACTGGCATAACTACTAGCAAAAAATTATCCTTTGTTATCACCTCAAGACTCTTGTACCCAATAATCAAGAACCTAATGGTTAAGAAAACGTGTTTCTTCTTAAGAGGTCACAAGTTCAAATCCAGAGAGGGTTAGGGTATGTATATGTCGTGGGGCTCGACTAGGCATTAATCTCAATATCGTGGAGCTTGACTACCCAAAGAGTGTATGGAGATGCACTATTTGCAAGGTTGTGCATTCTCTTAAAAGCGAACAAAAGGAGACGGGTGGAAGAGTAGAGCCTAGTCTTTGTAGGAGCTTATTTGCAAGTGGCATGTTAAACCCTACGCTTATCCATGATCAAGTTGCATGTTAAACCCTATGCATAAGAGTGAGTAATTGGGATTGGAATGAGCAAGATGAATTATCCATGGATATTATAATTAGGATTGGGATTAGCAAGATGAATTATGTTAAATCAAATAAACTTATCTTCTTTACAAAACTTTAATAGATATTATATTTTATAAACAATTTACTATAACTCTCTTTTGTATTTATTTTATTTTATTTAAACATGTAAAAGACAACCACTTTACATATTCATTTTTATTTTTTTAGAATATATTTAAAGATAACCACTCTACCTTGTAGTCATTCTTATCTCCTTTGAATATATTTACTTTATTGAAACATGTAGAAAGGTGACCACCTTGCATATATTTCATTTGCACACATGTTCTTAGCCATTAAGCAAAAAAGTACATAAATATTATTATACAAAATAGATGTTTAAATAAAAAAAAATGAGTATCTCTTTGTATATAAACGTAATAAAAATGATATTTACACTTCTCCTTCATCAACTCCACAACCATCTACAAACATACTACAACTTAAAACCCTTCTTTTTAAGTAGTACCACCTGACTTTTCATGGATTCATTTCAATTGGTTGTCTAGGTAAGTATCCATTTAAAAAAAATATGAACTATTTCATTAAATTTTGATATATTAAAATTTTAATCTGATGCATATATTGAGATTGATATATAATTTTTTAGATATTTTGTTGGAGAAAATTTTGATTTCACATATAAAATTAAGATTAAATATTATTAAAAAATACATGATTATTAAGAAAGTATTTATTAGTTTATTTAGGATTACAATTATAAATAAAAATGTTAATTGAAATAGATTACCTCAATATCTATATAAAAAAATTTCACAAGTTCAACCTCTAAATGAAATGATAATTTTTTTTTTGACAAGTTCGAGGTTGAAATGAAATGAAAAATGATGAATTCACATGAAATTCTACATATTCAACATTTAACATTTATAGGTCATTAAATTTTGATATATTAAATGTTTAATTTGATGTATATATTAAAATTGGTATATAAAATTTTAAATTCTTTTGAAATTAATAATAATTTTTAATTGGAAAGGTATTTTTCACATATAAAATTTATGAAATTAAGGTTAAATGTTATCAAAAAATACATAATTTTATTAAAAATACATCACAAAATAATATTTTATGTGAAATAAATTACCTATAAATTTTCTCCATAAATTTAACTTTGAATGAAAAATGACATACCACCAACTTAACTTAAGGTAGAGTGTCATTAAATTTTAATATATTAAATCTTTAATTTGATCTATATATTAAAATTGGTATGGAAAAATTTAGATTCTTTTGGATTTGCTAATAAATTTTAATTACAAAAATATTTGGTTTCACAAAAGAGTTTTAACTTAACTGTTTTTAGAAATACTTAACTTTATTGAAAAGACAACTAAACCAAAGAAAAAGAATATAACTGTACTATTTTAATGGACATGTTCATATAAAAATTTAATTTGGAATTGAAAAATGACAAATAACTTTATTGAAGAGATAACTTTTAGAAAATACTTAACTTTATTGAAAAGACAACTAAACCAAAGAAAAAAAATGTAAATGTACTACTTTAATGGATATGTTCATATAAAAATTTATTATAAGTTCAACTTTAAATTGGAAAATGATCCATCACTATTACTTATTAGATTCTTTTTCATTTGACACTAAATTATGAATCCAAAAAAATTTAATTGAAGAAATATTTTTGAAGAGATAACTTTTAGAAAATACTTAACTTTATTGAAAAGACAACTAAACCAAAGAAAAAAAATGTAAATGTACTACTTTAATGGATACGTTTATATAAAAATTTATTACATAAGTTCAACTTTAAATTGGAAAATGATCCATCTCTTACTTATTAGATTCTTTTTCATTTTACACTAAATTATTAATCCAAAAAAATTTAATTGAAGAAATATTTAATTTCACATATAAAATTTAAAATTAATTTTTATTAAAAAATACCTACTTTATTGAAAATACAATTATAGAACAAAATGTACTGCATCAACGACAGAAATGTCCATTTTAAATTTTTGCACAAGTTAAACTTTAATGAAAAATGACTAACAAAATGTACTACCTCAATGAAATGTCCATCTAAAATTTCTGCACAGTTAGGAATCTAATTTCTTCACAAGTTAAACCTTCACCGGGAAAATGAAACTAAGGGACAAAATGTACTACCTCAATGGAAATGTACATATAAAATTTCTACACAAGTTTAACCTTCAATGGAAAATGACGGATCACGGGCGTGCATGAAGCTCTACGTATTCACATGGATCTCTCTTTTGAAGACATTCGAAACCTTTAGTATTACGACTCTTTCTTTCACTCTGTATTTCTTTTTGACAAATGGATCCCATGTGAATTACATTCGACCTAACCTACCACGTGATTCCATGTGAATTACATTCGACCTAACGTACCACGTGCTCAACTCCTATAAAATGTGTATAACATGCTCTAAAAAATAAGTTAAGTTTTGAGTTTGTGTGTAATTCAAGATTGTTTAACTGAAAATTAAGTTAAACGTTGAGTTTGAGTATAATCCAAAGTCTGTTGGAGACCTGATTAGCAAGCCAATCTTATCCAAACAGACGGGAGGGAACCAATTATTTCACGACGCTGTGGATATATATTAAAGCCCTACAGCTGGGCTGTATGGGTATAAATTGGAGGAGGTTGTAAGATGACTTAGGCATTTGCAAGTATTTTATTTCTTTACAGAAAACGATATATACTTGGGTGGACGTTCTCATATTTCTTCAAGTATCAGAGCAAGGAGCCATCCTTTCCCAGTGAAGCGAAGTGTTTCTGCATGAGTTGGTAAGAGATATACCATTCCATTAAATCTGTGATTGGTGAATATATTGTTGATTGGTGAATATATTGTTGATGAAATACGTGATTGGTGAATACATTTTGGGAGTGATGGTCAAAGGTTTTTTTCCAGAAAACAAATTGAATTTGTGGTGAATGATCTAGTAGATGCTTATACAAATTGTTTGACAAAATTGTTCCCTSTTAGAYACTCATACAATTTGTTTCGAAAAATTACAATTTTGTTTCGAAGGATAAGGGTTTTGTCCTGTGTGAAAAAATATAAATAAAAAAAATGGCTTCAATCAGCAGCCTTGCACAGCCACATATCCCTATTCTCACAGGAAATAATTACGAAATTTGGGCAATCAAAATGAGTACATTATTACGTTACGACGGTGTTTGGGATGTTGTACATGAACTAACTGCTGTTGAGATAGAGAAAAAGAAAGAGGAAGATGAAAAAGCATTATATTTCATCCAAAATGGATTGGATGACAGTGTATTTCCCAAGATCTTAGCTGCAAAATCATCAAAGGAAGCTTGGGATATTTTAGAGACCAACTATAAGGGCACTACCACCAAGGTAAATACAGTGAAGTTGCAAACATTAAGAATGAATTTTGAGAATTTGAAGATGAAAGAGTCAGAGTCATTAGAACAATTCATTACCCAAGTCATGAACATTGTAAACCAATTAAAAATGAATGGTGAAGAAATACCAGATCACAAAGTAGTACAAAAGGTTTTGAGAAGCTTACCTAAGAAGTTTGATACAGTGGTTATAGCCATTGAAGAATCTAAAGACTTGACACAGCTATCACTAGATGAACTGTGGGCATCTTTGCAATCCCATGAATCCAGAATGAATACGGCAGTTGCAAATCTCCCTGGTGAAGTTTTTGTAGTAATCTGTGCTGGATTTGTCTTCCGTTTGTTGTTTGGAGAAGTCCCGCCGAACCCGGGATTACTGTCCTTCATCATCGAAGTTGTTGTTATGGTTTTGCTCATATATGTGATTTCTAAAGTCGCCAGTGTCACAATAACGGTATATCTCTATGGACTCCCCCCATTTCAATAATTAGTGATTATAGATAGCAATTTGAATGAATAGAACGAGAAGCTGACTATCGAATATTCAATTACACAGACCGAGCCATTGGCGGCAATCGCAACTGGAGTGACCATTGGGCTGTTTATAGCCATATCCGGGTATGGATTCTTATTCTTTTCAACATTTTGTGGAACTAATTTTTCACAAATCAAGCATAGATTAACATGCTTTATTTCCCTTTTGGCAGCCCAATTGCAGGAGCTTCGTTGAATCCTGGAACAACCACAGGTTCTGCGGTGGCTGGTTCAAGCATTTCGATATACATGGTTCTCGGTGGTATATTAGGTGCAATTTATTACGAAGATATCAAGAGTGGCTACTTCCTTAAGAACCAGCGCTCTAGCCCCCAAACTAAGCCCTACTAGTCCCCATCCCTAACGTTCATGAGTTCAGTCATGTTTGAGAGATGTAGTTGAGAGATGCATGCTGTCTTTCCTTTCCCCCGTATCTGTGCATTCATCTTAAGAGTTTCCTGTGTAACATGTAATCTGTGGGAGGAGATTAGCAAGCTAGTATCTTCATTATTGTTATGGATAATTAATAATGAGGGGGCAAGTAAAATTGCCTCAAAGAATGTCAGGTTGTGATAGTCATGGCTTGGTAGGATCCCACTTCCACTATGTTGCATATATATTTCAGATTAGTTAGAGTTAATAGACTTCACCTTTTCGTTACATGTGTTTTCCACATTCTTAAACACCTTGACAATTTCATATGCTTATTGATTTTGTCAACCACAATCGACGTTTCAATTTCCTTGTCTTATTTTTTAGGTGTTAAGTTTATTTTGTTCACCTTTTACGTGGAACTAAATATTAATCATTGTGGATAAAAACATTGAGTTTGGTATTTTGAAATTGTTAATTTTTATATAACATAAGTTTTGGTTTAAATTTAAGATAAATTTGTGTTGGATTATATATATATATATATATATATATATATATATATATATATATATTAAAACTAAGTGTTTTAAATAATTTATTGTAAGTTAAAAAATGATAGGTTTCACTTTAATTGTTAAAATGTTAAACATAAAAAATAATTAATAATATTCATTATGAAGTTTCAAAATAAAATTTTAAATGATAATAAAGTGATAAACTCAAAATATTATAAATATTTTATTACTTTTAAACAATTTTATTAAAATTAATTTTTTAATATTGTATGGTAAAAGGTAATGGGAAAGTTTAAAATAATATTCATTATTTACTTTTGAGTGGCTGTAATGTTTAAGAACATCTGTTTCTTCTTTGGAGATCAGATATTCAAGTTTAGATGGGGTATGCATATCTCTTTAAACTTTAGTAATCAAATAAACAGGATTCCTTATTGCACAAACAAAGGTGTCTCATACACAAATTAGTGTATCTCTTGACCATGACCTTAAAAATAGATTATTATTATTATTATTATTAATAACCCAAGACACTTCAAATAAACTTATAAAATTAATATTATATAATAAGTTGAAGTTAGTAACTATTTTAAAATAAAATGAATATTAATAAAATTATGATTAATATTTGTTATTAATATAGTGAAATTGAATGAATATAAACTAAGCACCATCTTGAATCTTGGATCTCGGTTCTACACATGCAACTTTTTAAAGTAGTCAATTCTAAAATTCTTTGCTCTTACATATTGATTTGAGTAGACTCAATATATTTCAAATTCCAAAATATCATACAATATTCAATGCACATTCATTAAATTCACAATATCTCAAACTCACTAAACTATTAACTGACGCTAGCAACACATATAAATAAATATATAAGTAGAAAAGAAAGAGAAAACCATCTATGGTGGTTTCCACAAGCAGCATTTCTTTTTAGTGCTATTCTTCACACACGACATCACCAAAACTGAATAAATACTTTTCACTTCACATTTTTTTATTAACCCCTCATCACGCGTAGCTAAAATGGATGGTCGCTGTACTCAATCCGTGGAGCGGTCAATTTGACACAGTAAGTTGCCTTTTCTCGCTATCTCTCATCATTATGTCTCCACCCTTCATCACGCTTAGCTAAAATGGATGGTCACTGTATTCAATCCGTGGAGCGGTCAATTTGACACACTAAGTTGTCTTCTCTCGCTATCTCTCATCATTATGTCTCCATATTACCTCTTTGCAGTGGCAATCCAAAAAATGTAATTCCTTTCATAGGATTCACCTTGGCAATCAACAACCAACGAACATCCAATTGCTAATTGCTCCCTCAAACTAATGGCTCCCTCATACTCATATGACGTTGTAATGGTTGACCTTGGTGACTCCCTCAGACTTGGCGGTTACCTCAGACTTGGATATAGCCTACGTCTTCCCTTGGCAACGGTGGAAACGTCGAACAATGACAACTTGCGTCCTTCCTTTGCAATGAAAACAATGATTGATATCTTGAATTCTCCCTCAACGTCCACCACAATTTCTTATGATTCAAGTGGCGGCTCTTCGATCGACTTATATTCCTCGGATTCAACGCACAGATGCAATTAGGCTCAATTGTAATGCACAAATGCTTCATGGGTCAACTCACTTCCTTATAACGCACAGATGCTCCACGACTCAAAACACATCCTTATAACAAGTCTCAGATCTCTACACTTATGGGACTATAACTTATCTGAAACTTCACCTGGATCCTCTCAACACAGACGACGAACAACGAACAGAGCCGACACAACACGCTTCATCTCCCTCTCACTGGAACCGACAAACAATAGAACAAATGTGCATTACTACATGAACTCAACTCTTCAAATATTGAAGAAGCTCTCCAGTCCCTAAAGAGGCTTTTCCCCGCTTTGATACCAATTTGGAATTCATGAGAGCAGAGAGGCACAAAATACACACATAAATGAATTGTATTACTGTTCATAACTTGAGATACATCATATTTAAATAATTATTGTGATATTCAATTTATCCATTTTTGGAGGGAGAGGTTGAGATAATCTCTCAACATTCTCCAACAAACCCAATCCAATCCCTAAACTCTAGAATGTAGCATTAATTAAGCATTATTTCTAACATTGGAAAGTGAAACCAACAACAATGATATCAGTCAGTCATCACTCTATAGAGTTTGTTCCATATTTTGAATGTTTAATTTGTTAAATAAACTATTGAGCCTTTCTATATTGTTATGAGTCGTTTGTTATGAGTCATTATATTACTATCATATAGAAGTAAGAAACTAGTGGAAAGTTATCAAAATGTATATCATTCAAAAATTAATTCAAAAGGATGCCCCCTATGGAGAATACCTCATGGTAGAGGGATGAAGGATTTTGGGATGTTGTGCCACTTTTTGAGGGGAGGAGGAAGTATGTCATTGATATCATGAAGTTTAAGGAGGATTTCACCAAGATGTAGAATTACTTCCTCTCGAGCTTTGACGCATGTGAAATCTCCACTAATTTTTTTTACTTTTTCTGAGTTGAGGAGTGTAGACATTATGTCAAACAATCTTCTAGCCACCTCAAAATCCTCCATGAAGTCCCATTTTTCTACTTTTATTTTTTAATATTGGTAATTTAAATTTTCTTCTTGTGTAGATGATTATCGATTTGATGCCAAACAGAATGGAAAATACATATGAAAAGGTTAGAACATACTAATAGTTGCACTAATCAATTAAAACTCAAACACATACATAGATCTAAGGTGATGTTATTTAACTATCTGACCTGCTTACAAAGATGAAAGCCCCAAAGAGTCCAGGCCCCTCTCTACAACAAATTACAAATCCCAAGAATACCAAAAACACCCTCACAAGAGTATTGTCCACTACAATAAATCAATTCATCTCCCACTTTCCACACACAATCCCAACAAGGGAGATTGGAGGCTCCAACCAAGAAATATCACTCCCATGTAGGTAAAATTAATCCCTTTCTCAAGATATATTCCCTCAACATAATTTTGCACCCTCACACAAGTAAACACAGCCCAACGGGTAGGAAATTGACCCATCTACAAGTGATTTCAACCTAGATGAAAAATATTTTGGCATAGAAGAAGAAAAATGTTCTCCCTCTAATGTAAATTTACCTTCTCAATCGCAAACTTGACCCCACAATAAGAAACTTAGCTTCAATGAAGAGATCTATCCAAGCAATAAGAAACTTGACCCTCATACAGCTAGAACTCAACCACCAAGTGAGAAATATTAGTTTCCACTTTATGATAAACTCAACCACAATGAAGAATAATGAGAGATCTATATGATATCACCTCTATGCTCGGATAGGGTGGATAGTTTCATCACCAAACTCAACCTTCTTCTCTAGAGGTTTTTGTCCCAAGAGCCAAAGCTACAAGAGCTCTCTCCAATCCATTTTTTAGAAAATAAGAATGCATAATGAGAGACAACGCCCTCATTCCTCTTTTATTTCCTCGTTCACCGTTTTGTTGACAATTTTACCCTTTTAATAAAGTAAAGTGACTTTATAAGATCAAAATCACTTAAAACACCTTTCCATTTAATTACTCAATATCAGTTTTTTAAAATATTATTTTTTCACCTCGTTGGCATAAAATAGAGGTCAAAAAAATAAATGTTAAGAGTGATCATTTTGAAAGGGACATTGCATCATGGTCCAACAAAATATTCCCTAGGATGTCGTGGCATGTTAATAGAGATCAACGATGCACCAATACTTGACTTCCTGAGATCTAGAGACTCTACACTACTACATATTGAAAAATTTGCGACGAAAGTACTCTTTCATCGCAACATACAAGAGAAAAAGTTCATTTTTTCTAAATCCACCCCGTATTCATCGCTATCTTGACACATGTAATTTGTCTAAAATATTCTGGTCAATGTTCGTCACAAGAGCGATGACTGTAGTTTGTTCATCACAAGAGCGACGACTCACCTAACCTTAAAATTGATTGTTAAAATGACCTAAAATAAATAGGTGGAAAAATAAATATTTTTAGGTCAATATCATCGCAATTGCAATGATAGTGACCTAAAATTGGACTATAAATATTTGATGATTTAAATATGTTGTGACAAACTTGCTATAACAACGACGGTTCCAAAAGGGTATTTTTGTGTGTAAAAATGTCACAAAATCTTGTTAGAGGTGGGAAAATAAGTAAAGCAGGTGAAAAGGGTTATGTTAGATGTTATTTCCCTTGTAAAAATTCTTTCCTTAGACGTCCCATAAGAATTTTAATAGCAACAACTACAAAACATTGTAGGAAATATGGTCACATTGATGGCGGATCGAGTGAATATCGTCCCATGGTAATTAGCTATATATTCATTATCTTTTTATATTTTTTCAATTTTATATAAAATTATATATATTGTTTGAATGTTCATTATAGTATACACTAATTTTGCATGATTGTTTGTAATTATAAAGTTAGAGTTGCCCTCTAACTTTCCGTAGAATATTGCACCAAGTATTAGTAGAAATGATGTTGTACAAGCGGAGGAACATCATCATGACCAAGCAAATGAAGATCTCATGGAAGAAGATGATGGGACATGTTATCACACTATGTTGCCTTGGGTCTTTACTTTGATTAATATTGTTTAAAGAAAAACCTTAGATTTAACTTTTTGAGTCTCATCCTCCTAAAGTTTGATGTTAAGTTCACCTTAGAAGATTAAGAGTTTTGAATCATAGTCCTTGTTGGTCCTGAATTTGGTTTGTGGTTCTAGAACCTCTTAGTCTCATGACTCTTTTTGTTCCTGTCATGACTTATCCTTAAATCGATCCCTCCCATTGCAAAGCTGATATGATGCCCCTTCATCTTCACTCATGACCCAGTAATCATGACTCATTGTACTTGCTTACTTGTCTAATCATTTCTTTTATTTGGAAGCGCTGCCTACTCATCAGGCAGTTCCATAGCGCTTGTCACGTTTATTATCCATCCACTCCAAGTCATGATTTCCACGATTGAGATCGTGTCCCTCATTTTCAATGCCAGAAGTCGATTAAGAGCCTTCAAAGAGATTGCATTTATGATCCTTGGTAATAGTTTTTAAATTTTGAAAAAGTTCAATAGTGTTGCACTACGTAAATTTGCATGTTTTGATTAGGTGATTGAGTGTCAACTAAATCCGATTCTGTGAGATATTTCGAGGCCGAAATTTCTTTAATTTCATCCTGAGATCGCGTTGAGGATCTCAATAGGTGTTGACTTTACAGGTATCATGTGCAACCTCTTTTGCATATTTATTTTCACAAGAAATTTGTGCTCGGGTTTTCGGTTTGTTGAGCTTGCAGGGTAGTAGAGGAGCCATATTTGCATTCCTGTAAACGTCCTCGCCCATGCCCATGGTCTAATTACTATTGATTACTTTAGCCTTTGAAGTCACAGTTCTATAATAGCCTATCCTCTGCATATACGTTGCACTACCCAGAGGCGTTGTTCAAGCCTTCTCTGTTTTTCATTCTCCTCCTTCATGCTATACAAAGAACTGTTTCAAATCATCCCTTCACAGTCTAATGCTCTAAAAATCCTGTACATGTATAAAAGTCTATTCTCCATAGTCAAGCTCGACTTTCTAAGCACTATCAGTTTTAAAGGGCCATCCTTATGCATTTGATACCTGAATTGAAACTTTTTTCTCATCAACATCCCTTAAGCCTCTTAAGGAACCTCATTTTGAGTCATGGAGACCCCTCAGTCGAAGAAAGCACACAAAGCTGGGAAGATATTTAGGACAGCACCTGTGGACGTGTGCCTTTTTGGCACAGAGCCCATGGCAAGGGAGATGTTTCAAAGAGTAGGATGCCTCTCTTTCTGCCAGAACATGTAGAGAGGCCATCCATAAGTAGAAAAACAATTTTCATTAAATATTGATGGCAAGAAAACCAGAGTTGGGGATTTGGAATTTGAGGTAATCGAAATCTCCATCTCAGCTACAACAGGAATTCCCATTTCAAGTGAAAATTGGTTCAAGGGCATGGTTTTGTGGTCACCCTTTGTTAAATATCTCTTCAAACCTAAATATTCAATCAATGAGTTATCTCAGAGTATGCTGAGAAATCTGTTGATCGATCAGTTTGATAGAATGTTAAAAATCATACAGAGATATTTTACTTGTGAAGGGAGATTTAACACCTTGTACCATTACCACGTAAGGCTGCTATTACATTTTACTGGTAAATTTAAGATGAATGTTCCTTATTACCTATTGAGAAGTATATATAAAATGTCAGATAGGGTGCAAGACAAATCTAAGGATGTATGTTCTATCCTTTTTCACTCTGGATTGATCATAATGTTAGTCTCTGAAGAGTTGGGAAAGAAAGAGATCTCATGGGAGAATTTTGTGGTTACTTCTCACTTCAAGCTGGACCCAATACCTACTCCCCAATCACAGATCTCAGGTCCTTCATCACTCACCATTACTAAAGCAAGGATCAACAAGAAGAGAAAGGGCAGAGCCCATGTTTTAGAGATAAACAAGTAAGTCAGGGAAGATGAGGAGGAAGTTTGTCCTTCTCCACACAGATATTTCTCATCACCACCTCCAACAGGGTTAGAAGAAGTGCCTTCTTCTACCAAGGTGACATCTATAAAGGGGAACATGCTTCTCTTCCTCTCTCCTCTTCCAATAGTTGAAGTCAAGGGTAATAGACCTTTCACTAGGTCATCAATCCATAAGGAGGTTTTTCAAGAGCATCCTTTGCCAGAAGCCATTGTTCTAAAGAAGAAAGGTTCTCTCAAATTACCACCTTTCTTAAATTACCAAAGTTTGTTGTTATCTACTTATATGACATAACCGTGTTCTCTCAATCTCATGAAGAGCACTGTGATCATTTAAGAAAGGTTTTCTTAAAATGCAGAAAATTTGGCCTCTCTTTGAATCCAAAAAAGTCATTGTTCGCCATGAAAGAAGGAAAATTATTGGGGCATATCGTGTCAGCTGAAGGAGTGAGGATTGATTCTAGAAAGTTAAAGCCACACTAACCTTAGCACTGCCTATATCTAGAAAAGAAGTTCAATCTTTTCTGGGAAAGGTTAATTTCTTATGAAGGTTTATGTCAAATTTTGTTGAGTTTCTTAAGTATATCACAACCATGTTGAGAAAAGATAATGAAATAAAATGGACTGTTGAGGCATGTAGTTCTTTCGATCAAATAAAGAAAGCTTTGACAGAAGCCCCAGTCTTAGTCAGCCTAGATTACTCCAAGGACTTTCTTATTTTTTCCTTTGCCTCTTTTGATACAGTAGCAACAATTTTGTTGCAGAAGAACTCATAAGGATTAGAGAAGCCCATTGCCTTTTTCAGTCGAGCTTTGAGAGATGCAGAATTAAAATATGACATTATGGATAAGAAAGCCTATGCACTAGTTAAATCTCTTAATTCCTTCACATTTTATGTGTCGCATTCAAGATTTATTGCTTATGTTCCATCAACTGTTGTAAAAGAAATTCTTATTCAGCCTGATATTGATGGAAAACACAACAAATGGATTGCTAAAATCCTTGAATTTGATTTAGAAATTAGGCCTACCAAATTGGTCAAAGGCAAGGGTTTAACAAAGCTATTGTCTGAATCAAATTGTCTAGCGTTGGGAGTAAATTTCATTGGTTCATGTTCAGGAAGAAACTGATGGAATTAAACAACAAAGGTACTCAAGTTAGCCCTCCATTAGAAGATTGCAGTTGGTACAAGGACATTATATTTTTCTTGCAGAATTTACAACCTCCAAGTGGTATGGAAAGAAACAAGGTGAGAGCATTAAAACTCAAATCAATAAAGTATTGTCTGGTTGATCAAATCTTGTATTGGAAGGATCCATTGGGAGTGTTGTTGAGATGCCTATACCCGCAAGAATCCCAAAGGATTATGTCTAATTTTCATGAGAGTTTAAGTGGGGGGCATTAGTTTTGGAGGACCACCACCTACAAGATTCTTAGGGCTGGGTATTTTTGGCCTATTATGTTTACAAATGTTCGTGCTAAGATTAGAGCATGTGATAAATGTCAAATTTTTTTTGGAAAACATCAGCTTAAGTCTTTTCCATTAAATCCCGTAGCAGTTTTAGGGCCTTTTCAATAGTGGGGCCTAGATTTTATCAGGAAAATTCATCCCGCTTCAAGTGGCCAAAATAGATGGATTTTGACTGCCACAGATTACTTCACTAAGTGGATAGAGGATATCCCTACCAGGAATGATTCCCACAAAGTGATCATTGGTTTTATTGAAGATATTATAGCAAGGTTTGGCTTCTTGAATAGAATTGTCACTGGCAATGCCACATCTTTCAAGGATGAACCTTTGATTCAGTTCTGTCAATAGTTTGGAATCACATTGATTCACTCTACCCCTTACTACCCCCAAGGGAATGGGCTTGTGGAATCCTCCAACAAATGCCTTCTAAAGATCATTAAAAAGTTGTTGGAGGACAATAAGAAGGCATGGGATTCAAAAATCAAGTTTTCTTTGTGGGATGACAAAGGGACAATGAAGAGGGCCCTAGGTCTCTCTCCTTTCCATATTGTGTATGGAGTTGAGGCCATTTTCCCTACTCATCTTTCATTGCCTGTGGTAAAACAATTTCAAGATTATCAAGGGGAGCTAGGTGATATGATCAGGAGGATTCAATAGCTGGTTGAAGCACAATAGACTTGGGAGTAGCTGGTAGATAAAGCATATGATCATCAAGTGAGGATCAAGTAGGCATTCGACAAGAAAGTGAAAAAGGAGGATTTTCAATTGGGCGATCTAGTATGCAAGTGGGATGCAATGAGGTAAGATAAGGGAAAGAACGGTAAATTTGAAGCTTTATGGACTGGTCCTTTCAAAATATCCAAGGCATTCTCTAATAACACCTTCAAGTTGCGGAATATGGAGAATGAAGCGGTGTTTGGTGGCCCTGTAAATGAGCATTTATTGGAAGAGTACTTTTCTTGAGTCATGAGTGGCTCTTCATGCCATTCTAAATATCCTTTTCTTATTCTCTTTTTTTTTTTTTCAATAACTGACCCCATAGCCCTAAGATAAGGCACTAAATCTACTCATTCTTGGCAGCTTGTAGGGGGCATGCCATCCCTTGTGGAGCCAATGTTATCACACTATGTTACCTTGGGTCTTTAGTTTTATTAATATTGTTTAAAGAAAAACCTTAGATTAAAATTTTTGAGTCTCATCCTCCTAAATTTTGATGTTAAGTTCACCTTAGAAGATTAAGTGTTTTGAATCATAGTCCTTGTTCGACCTCAATTTGGTTTCTGGCTCTAAAACCTCTTAGGCTCATGATTATTTTGGTTCCCTTCATGAATTATCCTTAAATCGATCCCTCCCATTACAAATCTGATATGACATCCCTGCATCTTCACTCATGACCTAGTAAGCATGACTCATTGTACCCTCTTACCTATCTAATCATTTTTTTGATTTGGAAGTGTTGCCTACTCATCAGGTAGTTTCGTAGCGCCTGTCACGTTTATTATCCATCCACTCCAAGTCATGATTTCCATGATTGAGATAGTGTCCCTTGTTTTCAGTTCCAGAAGTCAGTTAAGAGCCTTCAAGGATCTTTCATTTATGATCCTTGGTAACGGTTTTTAAATTTTGAAAAATTTCAACAGTGTTGCATTGCGTAAATTTGCCAGTTCCAATCAAGCAACTGCATGTCAACTAAATCTGATGCCGTGAGAGATTTCAGGGTTGAATTTTCCTCAATTTCATCCTAAGATCGTGCTGAGGATCTCAATAGGTGTCGACTTTACAGGTATCATGTGAAACCTCCTTTGCATATTTATTTTCACAGGAAATTTGTGCTTGGGTTTTCAGTTTTTTGAGCTTGCAGGGTAGCAGAGGAGCCATATTTGCATTCCTTTAAATGTCCTCACCCATGTCCATGGTCTAATTATTGTTGATTACTTTAGCCTCTGAAGTTGCAGGTCTGTAATATCCTATCCTCTGCGTATACGTTGCACTACCCAAAGGCTCTGCTCAAACCTTCTCTGTTTTTCATGCTCCCCTTTCATCCTATACAAAGAGCCATTTCAGATCACCCCTTCATAGTCTAATTCTCTAAAAATCTTGTACATGTCTAAAAGTCTATTCTCCACAGTCAAGCTCGGATTTCTAAGCACTGTGAGTTTTAAAGGGACATCCTTGTGCATTTGATACCTGAATTGAAACTTTCTGGTCATCATCATCCCTTAAGCCTCTTAAGAAACCTCATTTTGAGTCACGGAGACCCCTCAATCGAAGAAAGCACACAAAGGTGGCAATATAGTTAGGAAAGAACCCGTGGACATGCACCTTTTTTACACAAAGCCCATGGCAAGGGAGATGTTTCAAAGAGCAGGATGCCTCTCTTTTTGAGAGAACATGCAGAGAGGCCATCTAGAAGTAGAAAAACAATTCGCATTAAATTTTGATGGAAAGAAAACCAAAGTTGGGGATTTGGAATTTGAGGTAACTGAAAGCTCCATCACAGCTGCAACATGAATTCCCATTTCAAGTGAAAATTGGTTCAAGGGAATCATTTTCTGTTCACCCTTTGTTAAATATATTTTCAAACCTGAATATCGAATCAATGAGTTATCTCAGAGTATGTCGAGGAATCAGTTGATCGATCAGTTTGTAGAATGTTGAAAATCATACAGAGATATTTTGCTTGTGAAGAGAGATTTAACACCTTGTACCATTACCACGTAAAGCTATTGTTACATTTTACTGGTAAATTTAAGATGAATGTTCCTTGCTACCTATTGAGAAGTATAGGTAAAATTTCATATAGGGTGCAAGCCAAATCTAAGGATGTAGATTCTATCATTTTTCACTCTGGATTGATCAGAATCTTAGTCTCTGGAGAGTTGGGAAAGAAAGATATCTCATGGGATCATTTTGTGGTTACTTCTCACTTCAAGTTGGACCCAACACCTACTCCCCAGTCATAGATCATAGATCCTTCATCACTCACCGGTACTAAAGTAGGGATCAAGAAGAAGAGAAATGGAAGATCCCCTATTTTCGAGATCAACAAGTAAGTCAGGGAAGCTGAGGAGGAAGTTTGTCCTTCTACACACAGAGATTTCTCATCACCACCTCTAGCAAGGTTAGAAGAAGTGCCTTCTTCTGCCAAGGTGACATCTAAAAAGGGGAACAAGCTTCTCTTTCCATCTCCTCTTCCAGTAGTTGAAATCAAGGGTAATAGACCTTTCACTAGGTCATCAATCCATATAGAGTTTTTTCAAGAGCATTCTTTGCTAGAAGCCATTGTTCTAAAGAAGAAAGAAAAAATCATTAAAAGGCCCGTGGGGGAGAAATATGAAACCCTTCCTCAGAGGAAGAGGAGAAAATATAGTTTTCAGTCTACTAAAGATAAGCAGGAAATCCCTGTACAAAAGGGAAAGGAGAAAGATTCTAAAATACCCTTGCAAATGAAAGATGAAACCTTTGAGAGAAGCATTGAGAAGACTATGGTAAGAAAGGATGAAACCCCTGTGTAGAGAGGTAAGAATAAAGGTAGAGTCAAAAAGGAACCTGATGAGACATATAAGACACTTCCTACAGGCACTACCTTCTCTCCCTGTTACATTTTAGGGTGCGCTACCCAGAGTTACTACACAAGGAAGTTTATCGGCAAACACCAGGTATCTAAGAAGACTAGGCCAACAACTTGGGACAAGTTAATGATGGAGAAAGTAGAAGAAGTAGTATTTGGATTTCTGAGGACAACTATAGACTCCAAAGGGACACATGGAAAAATAGGAGTTGAGCAGCAAAAGAGGATCAAAGTAATTAGAATCATGATTAGGTTAGTCACCAACATTTCCCTATTTTATAGCATAGGCAGTTATCTGAGTTGTTATAACAAATAAATGTCTAGATATTTTCAAGGGAAAGAGGCCAACTTGTACCTCCAGTTGTTTCCTCCCTTTCTTGTTATAAATAGATAGATCTATTGCTTTAGTGGGTTTGGATGGTTGATCAAGGCTCCCTAAACTGTAATATTTTTTGAAGTGATTGTGATCTAGCTATGTATTGGACTTAATACATTTTGACTAATAGAAATCAACTTCTATTTTACCCTATATGTTTCTAATGCTAAATGCTCATGTTGTGGATGCTTCACATGGATAAATGTGGTAATATTATGGTGAATGTTTGATCATTGTATTATCGTGGTGTTTATTTAGCTTCTTAGTTCCTAATTTCAAGAAGATCTTGTATCAAGAAACTTTCTTCCTTAGGCTATTGTAGACCCGATGTTTGCAGTAGCCATTACACCTCTTTGATTCAAGCCTTTCGTCTATCCCATTTACTCTCAAACTACTGGTTGAAGTTAGTCAAAACCTTATTTGTTGGTACATGTTAGCCCTATTTCTGAGTTAGGATATGATCATTTCAAGTCTTTTCCATCTGAACCTTTAAAAAAACACTCATACATTCACATATAACCTAATGGGTACTGGGCTTACCTTCTACGCAATCAGAAGGTGACTAATAGTGCTAACGGGAAAAATCAAGTTAACGATCCCATGGAAGAAGATGATGGGACAAATCAAATGATCTAAGATTTTTTTTGCAGAGGGATGAGGATGGGGAAAATGTTGGTATTTATGATAAAACTCTATTAGAAAAGCAAAATAAACAACTTTATGAAGGACCAAGAGCAAATCTTCTCTCCGCTACATTGTTGCTAGTGAACTTAAAGGTTATGAACAATTTTCTGAACACTTGTATGACAAAGATACTAAGGTATGTAATATGTTTCATCTCATACTATACATAAATGTTGATTTTTTTATATTTGTTTTTATTGTTGATTAATGTGTAAAATAAGAATGCAATTTTTGTGATTAATATTCTTACATTAACTAGTTGTTTGTTATGTTGTAGATTGTTAAGTGAATTTTTGTTACCATCGTCAAATATTTTACCTCGCACATATCAAGGTTTGCATGCCATTATGAAAGACATTGGAATGGATTATCAAACTATAGATGCATGTCCTAATGACAATATTATATATTATGGACACCATGCTTTGAAAACCGAATGTCTACAATGTCTTATCAGTAGATATCGAACCGATCAAGTAACAAAAAGGCTGCCTCGAAAGGTTCTTTGTCATATTCCCATAATTCCACGTTTGCAACAATTGTTCAAGTGTGAAAGCATAGCACAATTTGTGCATTACCATGCACGTAATATAAGTGGAGATGGTGTTCTTTGAATGACTTTCGATGGTTTTTCATTTGGGAAAATTGAGGAAAAATGGGCAGATTTCAAGGATGAACCTCATAATGCTAGGATTTCATTGACAGCTGATGGTGTTAATCCATTCAGAGAGCTTAGGTCTATTTAATCAGTGTGGCCTATTTTTGTTATCAATAATAAAATTCCCCCTTGGATGTCAATAAAGAGGGAGCACATAATGTTGACAATGATTGTTCCAGGTATTTGTTTACATTAATTTTTTGAATTTAACATTTTTATTTGTTTCAATTTTTTCATAATATCTTTTGTTTATTTATTTAATTATATATATTACATGATATCATTCATTTAGTAATTATGTGTAATTTCAAACAATTAGGTAAGTACCAGGTTAAAGATATGAATGTATATATCGAGACTCTTATTGACGAGATACTAAAGTTATGGGCTGGCATCACAATGTATGACATATGTAAACCAATCGGGGAGAAGAAATTTAAATTTCGTGGAATACTTTTATGGACAATTCATGATGACCCTCGACTAACACATTTTTTGTGGTATGTAGCATTCTAATATTGCTCTTTAATACTATATAATATTTTGATGTTATCATGGTGCATGTTTAATTTTTAAATAATCTCATCGTATAATTGACATTAATCCATTTGCTGCAGGTCTTCAAACAAAGGGTAAAGTTGCATGTCTAGTTTGTGGCCCTAAGATGAAGTATCGTCATTCAAAAAGTTTAGGAAAGATGGTGTTTGATGAGTATAGGCACCTTCTTTCAAAGAACCATAGGTATCGTACTACTGAAAAACATCTTTTCAATGGGAAAGAAGAGATTAGTTTAAAACCATGAAGAATGACACCTCACCTATGGAGGTTAGAATATAATAGAAATCGTCAAGGTACTCAATCTCATAATCTATCGTAGATCATGTAATGTTTTGAATGTTTATTTTAATTATTGAATTTATTTTATCGTATTTGATAATTATTTTTGTGATTTCTTTTATGCTTCATGAAGGCCACAATCATCATGAAGGTATTAATAATGAGCTTCCATGAGGAATGGAATCTTATCCCACTGAATTCATGAGGTTTACCAACTATGAGGAGCTAAAAATAGCTCATTTATTTTATACAATGCATATCAGGAAGAATGTGACTGAAATGTTATGGCGAATCATAGATGGTAGGAGGGACAAAGAAAAATCTGTTAAAATTTGTACTGACATTCAGGAAGCCAATCATGCAATGAGAAGTGTGATCCGATATTCAAATAGATCAAATGGAGTAATAGACTGAAATAACTTTCCATGGTTATTAACAGAGCATCAAAGCAATGATGTAAAATAGGTCATTCAAAGAATTAAATTTCCCACGGGTTTTGCTTCAAACATAAAAAAATATCTTAACGAAGATAGGAGAATTTGGTGGGGCAAAAACCCATGATTGGCATACCTTCATTAAGGTAATAATTTTGGTATACATATTTATATATATTGGCCTTATAGATCTTTTTTTTTTTATTATTTTCTTGTCTACTTTGATCGAAGAAAATAATAATTCATTTTGTTGTTGCAGTATGTTCTACCGCTATCTCTCCCAAACGACTTTGACAACAATGTCAAACAAGTTCTATATGATCTTGGAAAATACATAAGGTAAGATGTAGTTGTGATTTATATCCAAAATGTTCTTTCAAATTATTGTTGTACTTAACGGCACGTGTTTAACTTGTAATTTAATGTAATATATTATATTATGTTATGTTGAAACATGTTATTTTCTTGTGTCACGATCTCATGTATATGGTTGTAATTGAAATCAAGAATGGTTCAACCAGTGCTCCAGCCCCCAAACTAAGCCCTAATAGTCCCCATCCATAACGTTCATGAGTGCAGTCATGTTTGAGAGATGTAGTTGAGAGATGTAGGTTGTCTTTCCTTTCCCCCGTATATGTGCATTCATCTTAAGAAGTCTTGTGTAACATGTAATCTCTGGGAGGAGATTAGCAGGCTAGTATCTTCATTATTCTTATGGATAATTAATAATGAGGGGGAAAGTAAAAATGCCTCAAAGAATGTCACGTTATGATAGTCATGGCTTGGTAGGACCCAACTTCCACTATGTTGCATATATATTTCATATATACTTAGAGTTAATAGACTTCACCTTTTCGTTACATGTGTTTTCCACATTCTTAAACACCTTGACAATTTCATATGCTTATTCATTTTGTCAACCACAATTGACATTTCAATTTCCTTGTCTTATTTTTTTAGGTGTTAAGTTTATTTTGTTCACCTTTTACGTGGAACTAAATATTAAACATTGTGGATGAAAACATTGAGGATGGTATTTTGAAATTGTTAATTTTTATGTAACATAAGTTTTGGTTTAAATTTAAGATAATTTTTTGTTTGATTATATATATATATATATATATATATATTAAAACTAAGTATTTTAAATAATTTATTGTAAGTTAAAAAACGATAGGATTCACTTTAACAATCTTTAATTGTTAAAATGTGAAACATAACAAATAATTAATAATATTCATAATACTAAATTTGATTGTTATGAAGTTTCGAAATAAAATTTTAAAGGATAATAAAGTGATAAATTCAAAATATTATAAATATTTTATTACTTTTAATTAATTTTATTAAAATTAATTTTTTAATATTGTATGGTAAAAGATAATGAGAAAGTTTAAATTAATATTCATTATTTACTCTTGAGTGGGTGTAATGTTTAAGAACGTGTGTTTCTTCTTTAGAGGTCATAATATTCAAGTCCACATGGGGTATGTATATTTCCTTAGACTTTAGCAATCAAATAAACTGGTCCCTTGTTTCACAAACAAAGGTGTTTCATACACCAATTAATGTATCCCTTGACCATAAACTTAAAAATAGATGATTATTATTTTTATTTTTATTATTATTAACTCAAGACACTTCAAATAAACTTATAAAATTTATAATATATAATAACTTGAAGTTAGCAACTATTTAAAAAAAAATTAATATTAATAAAATTATGATTAATATTTGTTATTGATATAGTGAAATTGAATGAGTATAAATTAAGCACCATTTTATTTTAAGGTTACATGGTTTGA
>ML788080.1:228406-243307 GCA_009831015.1 Picea engelmannii
AAAAAAAATTGTTAGCAAAGAAGTCTAATTCTATTAATCACAAAAAAGTGAGATTATACAAAAACCACTTCTATGTTCATTTTCCACTTGGGATTTGGAATTCATGAGAGCAGAGAAACACAAAATACAGACACATAAATGAATTGTATTATTTTTCATAACATGAGATATATCACATTTAAATAAGTGTTGTGAGGTCCAACTTATTCACTCTGGGAGGGAGAGGGTGAGAGAATCTCTCAACATCCTCCAACAAACCCAATCCAATCCCTAAACTCTAGAATGTACTATTGATTAGGCATTAGCTCTAACACCCCCCGTTAATGCCTACATTACAAAACTTCACAAATTACATAACAATAAAGGTTACAACACTTTAACTTTGTCTGTCATGGTCTTCATCAATGCCTAAACCCACTTTGATGCCTCTGGATTGCGCTCTTTCTCTTCCTCTTCTTCGAGATTTCCTTTCAACTCATTTAAAGTATAAATGTTTTAGATCATCATTGTTGCACTTGTACAATAGACACTATTGAAAAACTCAGCTCACTGAGGCTTCCATGAGAAAAGCTGTCAAGTAATGACTCATCCTATGGGCATACCTCCATCTATTAGATATTTTGATTTTGGTTATCCGTCAGTTTGTAGAAAGGTTGTGTAGGTATTGAATGTCTTCAAAAATCAATTATACAAGGTGACTTCCAATCATAAGAACAGTTGTTCTTGAAACCAAGGTTGCTAGCTTATATCAAGATACAAGAGTTCCTACTTTCTTTTACATAAACATGTAACCTATAAAAATATTAAGTACACCACACACAAGATCTAAATCCATCATCTTGGATCTTCATTCTTCACATGCAACTTGTTAGAGTAGTCAATTCTAACAATATTTGCTCTTACACATTAAGTTGAGTAGACTCAATATGTTTCAAATTCAAAGATATCATACAATATTCAATGCACATTCATTGAATTCACAATCTCTCAAACTCACTAAACTATTAACTCACACTAACAACACAAATAACTAAATATATAAGTAGAAAATAAAGGGAAAACCATCTATGGTGGCTTCCACAAGAAACATTCCTTTTGAGTGCTATTATTCACACACGACATCACCAAAATTGAATAAATACTTTTTGCTTCACATTTTTTATTCACCCCTCATCACGCGTGTCTAAAATGGATGGTCACTGTATTCAACACCTGGAGCGGTCAATTTCACACACTAAGTTGTCTTCTCTCTCTATCTCTCATCATTATGTCTCCATATTACCTCTTTGCAGTGGCAATCCAAAACATGTAATTCCTTTCATACGACTCACCTTGGCAATAAACAACCAACGGACATCCAATTGTTAATTTCTCCCTCAAACTAGTGGCTCCCTCATACTGATATGGCGTTGTAATGGTTGACCTTGGTGACTCCCTCAGACTTGGAGGCTACCTCATACTTGGATATAGCATACATCTTCCCTTGGCAATGGTAGTAATTTCAAACAACATTCCACGACAACTCGTTTCCTTCATCTGCAGTGACAACAATGATCGATATCTTGAATTCTCCCTCAACGTCCAACACCATTTCTTATGATTCAAGTGGTGTCTCTTTGATCGACTTATATTCCTTGGATTCAATGCATAGATGCAATTAGGCTCAATTATAATGCACAAATGCTTCATGGATCAACTGACATCCTTATAATGCACAGATGCTTCACAACTAAACACACATCCTTATAACAAATCTCAGATCTCTACACTTATGGGACTATCACTTATCTGCAACTTCACCTCGATGCTCTCAACATAGATGACGAACAATGAAAAGAACCAACACATCATGCTTCATCTCCCTCTCACTGGAACCGACAAACAATATAACAAACATGCATTACTTCTTGAACTCAACTCTTCAAATATTGAAGAGGCTCTCCAGTCTCTAAAGAGGATTTTCCCTGCTCTGATACCAATTTCAAATTCATGAGAGTAGAGAGGCACAAAATACACACACATAAATGAATTGTATTACTGCTCATAACCTGAGATACATCACACTTAAATAACTATTGTGATATCCAACTTATTCCACTCTTGGAGGGAGAGGTTGAGAGAATCTCTCAACATCCTCCAACAAACCCAATCCAATCCCTAAACTCTAGAATGTAGCATTAATTAGGCATTATCTCTAACATTGGGAAGCGAAACAAACAACAATGATATCAGTCATCAGTCTATAGAGTTTGTTCCATATTTTGAATGTTTAATTTGTTAAATAAACTATTGAGCCTTTCTATATTGTTATGAGTCATTATATTACTATCATATAGAGGTAAGAAACTAGTGGAAAGTTATCAAAATGTATATCATGCAAAAATTAATTCAAAAGGATGCCCATTATCCCTGGAGAATACCTGATGGTAGAGGGATGAAGGTTTTTGGGATGCTCTGCCACTTTTTGAGGGGACAGAGGAGGAAGTATGTCATTGATGTCATGAAGTTTAAGGAGGATTTCACCTAGATGTAGAATTACTTCCTCTCAAGCTTCGATGCATGTGAAATCTCCACTAATTTTTTTTACTTTTTCTAGCCACCTCAAAATCCTCCATGAAGCCCCATTTTTCTACTATTATTTTTTAATATCGGTAATTTGTATTTTCTTGTTGTGTATCAAGTACATGATTTTCAATTTAATGTCAAATAGAATTTAAAATACATATGAAAAGGTCACAACATACTAATAGTTGAAACTAATCAATTAAAACTCAAACACATACGTAGATCTGAGGTGATGTTCTTTAACTATCTGACCTTCTTACAAAGATGACAGCGCCAAAGAGCCCAGGCCCCTCTCTACAACAAATTACAAATACCAAGAATACCAAAAACACCCTCACAAGAGTATTTTCCACTACAATAAATCAATTCATCTCCCACTTTCCACACACAATCCCAGCAAGGGAGATTGCAGGCTCCAACCAAGAAATATCACTCCCATGTAGGTAAAATCAATCCCTTTCTGAACATATATTCCCCCAACATAATTTTGCAGCGTCATACAAGTAAACACAGCCCAAGGGGTAGGAAATTGACCCATCTACAAGTGATTTCAACCTAGATGAAAAATATTTTGGCATAGAAGAAGAAAAATGTTCTCCCTCTAATGTAGCTTTACCTTCTCAATCACAAACTTTACCCCACAATAAGAAAATCATCTCCAATGAAGAGATCTAACCAAGAAATAAGAAACTTGACCCTCTTACAACTAGAACTCAACCACCAAGTGAGAAATATTAGTTTCCACTTGATGAGAAAGTCAACAACAATGAAGAACAATGATAGATCTATATGATCTCACCTCTATATTCGGATGGGCTGGATAGTTTCATCACCAAAATCAACCTTCTTCTCTAGAGGTTTTTGTCCCAAGAGCCAAAGCTACAAGAGCTCTCTCCAATTCATTTTTTAGAAAATAGGAATGCATAATGAGATACAACGCCCTCATTCCTCTTTTATTTCCTCGTTCACCCTTTTGTCGACCATTTTACCCTTTTAATAAAGTAAAGTGATTTTATAAGATTAAATTCACTTAAAACACCTTTCCATTTAATTACTCAATGTCACTTTTTTTAAATATTTTTTTTTCACCTCGTTGGCATAAAATAATTAATTTATCACCTTTCCTTCCACTAACTATTACCCATATGAATCACTTAAAATATTATGTAAATCTCTTAGAGTGATCATTTTGAAAGGGACATTGCATCGTGTTCAAACAAAATATTCCCTAGGAGTGTCATGGCATGCTAGTATAGGTCAACGATGCACCAATACTTGACTTCCTGAGATCTAGAGACTCTACACTACTACATATTGAAAAAATTGTGACAACCACTTGTAAGGAAATTACTCTTTTGTCGCAACATGCAAGAGAAAAATTTTGATTTTTCTAAATCCACCCCATATTCGTCGCTATCTCGACGCATGTAGCTTGACTAAAATATTATGGTCAATGTTCATTGCAAGAGAGATGACTGTAGTTTGTCCATCGCAAGAACGACGACTCACCTAACCTTAAAATTGACCGTTAAAATGACCTAAAATAAATAGGTGAAAACGAAAATATTTTTAGGTCAATATCATTGCAATTGTGACGATAGTGACCTAAAATTTGACTATAAATATTTGATGATTTAAATATGTTGTGACAAACTTGCTATAACAATGATGGTTCCGAAAGGGTATTTTTGTGTGGAAAATTGTCGCAGAATGTTGTTAGAGGTGGGGAAAAAAGTAAAGTGGGTGAAAAGGGTGATGTTAGATGTTATTGATTTTGTAAAAAATGTTTCCTTAGACGTCCCGTAAGAATTTTAATAGCAACAACTACAAAACATTGTAGGAAATATGGTCACATTGATGGCGGATCGAATGAATATCGTTCCATGGTAATTAGCTATATATTCACTATCTTTTTTTAATTCGTCAATTTTATATAAAATTATATATATATATGTATATATATTGTTTGAATGTTTGTTATAGTATACACTAATTTTGGATAATTGTTTGTAATTATAAAGCTAGAGTTTCCCTCTAACTTTTCGTAGGATATTGCACCAAGTATTAGTAGAAATGATGTTGTATAAGCAGAGGAACATCATCATGACCAAGAAAATGAGGATCTCATGGAAGAAGATGATGGGACATGTTATCACACTATGTTTCCTTGGGTCTTTAGTTTGATTAATATTGTTTAAAGAAAAACCTTAGATTTAAATTTTTGAGTCTCATCCTCCTAAAGTTTGATGTTAAGTTCACCTTAGAAGATTAAGAGTTTTGAATCATAGTCCTTGTTGGTCCTGAATTTGGTTTGTGGTTCTAGAACCTCTTAGGCTCGTGATTCTTTTAGTTCCCTTCATGACTTATCCTTGAATCGATCCTTCCCAATGGGGTTTTTAGGTCACCCTATGATGAGTGATTGTGCTTGAATCGAGGTCAAGGGTCACTATAATACTACATTGCCAAGTATTTCAAGTGTAGTATTTAGTATTCCATGAGTTGAAAAGAATGGTATCATTGGCTGTATCTTTTAGTTTTTTCAATACATGGTGATTTTTTGTCTTTTTCATCATGAAAATACATTGATTTATTTATTTCCAAAATTTACATAGACTCATGCCCGAGAGAAGCCACCACACTATGTACTTGATTATTGGATTAGAGATGATGTTTTCACTCCACCCTTCAATGGTGTCCCTCATGTTGAGCCTATTGTGATCTGATCATTGGAAGATGAGGGAAATTTGATCCCATAATGGGGATATGGAGTAGGAGGACTTGAATTTTTTTTCTATGGTTTATTCCTTGGTTTGAAAAAGGTAGTAGTAGGAGGATCCCATGTAACCTCTCTTGATAATATGATCCCAAATGAGAGTTTTCTACTTTGCAATGAGCAAGAGGAAGGTTGAGATCTTTTGCCAAAGTCATTGCTTCCAAATCCTTTCCCATATTTGTTAATGGGGATGTTGATTGTGCTTATATGCAATGTAGTAGGCCTCTTTAACTGTAAATTTCCCTCTTGAAATATGACCACATAGGAATTTATGAAGGGTGTCGTCAATTTTGATTTTGAAAAAAATTATCTCATTCTAGGGGAAGTCCCAATTCAGTGGTTTGGGGGGAGGGATCCATTTATATTTGGGTAAACATTATCTCCATTGTTGATCTGGATTGAGAGGAATCCAATAATGTGAAACAAGATACCTTTTTGAGTAAACATGGATTCCATGAACTTGAGGATATTGGGGTTTTAACACCATTTTCAATTTTTTTGCCAAGTCTCATCCTAGAAGAGGGTAGTTTGACTATTCCTTATTTTCTAGAAATAATGGTTTTGGATGAGTGAGCGGTTTTGGTAGACAATATTCTATATTGAATATCCAATGGGTGTTGACCATACATATTATATTTTTCAATGTCATCTCACTTGCATATTTTTTTTTTTAAACTTTCCCCAAGTTGCTTGAGTATTTTTCCACCATTGACACTAGGTTTTTGCTCCAAGAACTAATCTTATCACTTCAGGATCCTACATACCTAGTTCCCCCTACAAGTTTAGGGAGATAGATGGTTGACCAAGATGCTAGGGCCCATTTCCTGCAGTCCTTATTTCCCCCAAAAGGAAGGATCTGTGGATGTTTCAAACATGTTTAAGGATGTGTTTTGGGGTGGTCAACATAGAGAAAAGGTAAGGAGTCATTGTTTGTAATACAAACTTGACTAACACCATATGGCCATCGATATTAACAAATATGAACGACTAGATATCAAGTTTATTTTTCATTCTATCAAGGAGATCTTCCCATGAGACTTGTTTCATGGAGTTTTCCACTAATGGAGCTCCTAGGTATTCAAAGGGTAGGGTACTCTTTTGAAAACCAATAATTATGGAAATTTTAGTTTGAATTGTTGGAGGAATATTCAAAAATAAGATTTGGAACTTACCTTGGTTGATTGGAGTTCTAGAGGAATCGATGAGTTTGTAGAGAATGTTGTTAAATTCCTCCACTTTACAAACTGTTTGGATTCCCAATAACATAGTATCATTGAATAATTGTAGGTGGTCAGTGGTGTTGGTTTCTTCATGTAGATGAATTACTTCCACCTTTCCCTCTGAAATGACGCCTTGGATGTTGCACCCAAACCTTCTGTCATAAGAAAAAATGAAAGGGTAGAGTGGTTCCCCCTACCTGATTCCTCTAGAGGGAGAGAACATGTTGGAAGGAGAACAATAAATTAAGATAGAAAATAAATGTAAATATGTTAAGGCCATCACCCATTGAATGTGATTTATGCATTGCCATCTTAGTTTGTTGAATCCTTTAGACATAGCTAGTTTCATCATCATTTCTTGATTTTTTGTTGTTTTCAGAGAATGTATCATTTCATGAACCAAATTGATGTTGTCTAAGATCTATCTTCCTTCCACATAACCAGATTATTTTTTCAAATGCTTTAGACATATCTAGCTTCATCATCATTTATTTTTTTGTTGTTGTTTTCAAAGAATGTATCATTTCATGAACCAAATTGATGTTGTCTAAGATCTATCTTCGTTCAACATAACCAGATTCATCCAAATATATTAAGTTGAGGAGAAGGGAATTGATACAGTTTGCAATGATCTTGGCTATGATTTTGTATACCACATTGCAAACCAATTGGGAAGAATTTGATGGGGTCTTCAACTTTTTCACATGATATAATGAAAAATATTATTCATGTAAAATTTGTCAAATAAACTAACAATGTTTAAAGTTTATGATTTTAAAAATATAATAATATATTATGTTATAAAATTCTAAATTTAAATATATTTTCATAAATAAGTATACATTCTTTTTACATTTTATAAAAAAAAATATTTTTTATTTTCTCTACAATCATAATTATAATAAAGAAACAAACTTTTAAAAGAACACGTGTTTATCTCAAGCTTTTTGTGTTGAGTGTTGTTTTCCCCCATCCAGATTTAATTTCAATTAGGAACATGTTGAGCTCGTAAATAAGCAAGCTATCCAACAAATCTAAACTTTTTACAAAATCTATTATTAATTAGAGTATTTGTATTTATTAAAACTACCTCAATTTCCATCAAGAATGTTACACACCCATCTTGCATTGGTTTATGATTTGAGATTTATTCTATCTTTGGATTATGAATTATTTGCAAATTTTGATTTTGATTTTCTAATATGTGAAATAATCATTTTTAAAATTGATTTTTTTAATGTTTGAATTAAATTGTTTCTTATAATAATAAGAATGATATTATTTACTATGAAATTAACTTTGATTTGTTTACAGGAAATTTAAACTATTTAATTTCTCTTATTAAATTTAAAAATAAAATTTTCCAATTCTCAATTAAATTTATAAATTAATAAATTATATTATTTTATTTTATTAAAAAATATTAAAATTAAATACAAGTTTTAATTCTTTAAAACCCTTATTTACTTAAAAAAAAAATGGAATTATTTTTAAAGTTTAAAAATTTATTTTATAAATGAGTAAATGCTAATTTTCATAATAATAATTACAAGAAAAATTCAAACTTTTAAAATTAATAAATATATGATTTTTATATTTATTTTAAAAATAATAAAAATTATTAAAAATTTAAAATTAATTAAAATTATTTTTTTAATGATTAAAAAAAAATTGATGATGATGGTGATGATTAATGTTCACTGAGACGGAATCGGTTTATTGTATCTTAAGAGGGTAAGTTATTGCTTGCAATTCTTCAGAATTTTGTTTCTATGCTAGAAAACCATTAAGAGAAGATTTACAAGATAAGCATAGTTTTGTTGAGTTAAAAGGTTAGGAAGGTTGGTAGTGTGAAAATATTTTAAAATTGAGATCTAATCTGGGAAAATCTAAGATAAAGTGTTCTTCATCTTCGACCTTCTTGATGTCACAAATGTCACACACTCGTTCATCCCATGGCATTTTAGGAATTTACCAACCTACAATTTGTTCTTATTTTTTTCTTTACCCTTGTCAAAATGAGAGATAGTTTTTATCTTTTAGATTAGGGTTGTTTTTATCCTTATAATATCTTAATTTTCTTTATCACTCTAACTCTTTAAATCACACCACATTTTCTTCTTAAATTTTGATTTGATGATATTTTTAATAGTATCCTTATTCTACAAAATGTTGTCTTCCATGATTCCTCAATAGTTTAGTCAGTCAATATTGACAATCTTTATGCCATCTTTGCTTCAGTTGATGGTGGGTACAACTGGATTTTGAAGCAATTTTAGGAAGCCTCGTGTCTTCCATGTTCTTTAACTTGTTCTTATACATTAGGTATCTAGTCACAATTGTGCTCTCAATGGGGGAGAGATTTTCCTCTAAGAGGAGGATGAGATAGGGAATATTTCTTTTAATTTTGAGATTATGGGTTATAAAATTAATTTGTATTTCCTCTATCTTTTTCCAGGATTCACGAGAGATACTACATCCCTAGACTTCACATCCATAAATAATGACAGGTGTAACAAGAATCTCAAAGAGGAGTTTCTTGTTATCCCAAATCCAAAGATCGACAGATTTACAATTGTTTTTAAGCCCATAACTAATTTTCCATCCCCCAATAATCCTTTTCTCAATGCTATAATTCTAGTTGAGCTTGTGGTGAATATCTTATCCAATATAATTGTATGAAGTCACTTCCTCCATTGTTGTCATATAAGAAGGTATCATAAGTAATCTTATTGTATTTAATGATCATGACTTTAGTTTAGTAACAATGATACCCATATTGGAGAAAAAATCCTTCATGATTTTTAGTTGGTTTCAAGATCATGGGGACTCCTCCCCATAAGAATGCTATTGTTATTATATTATGTTATATACATTTTTATTATATATTTCTACTAATAATATATTGTTATTATATTATATTACACACACACACACACACACACACACACACACACACATATGATGATGATGATGATGATTAATTTCCACTAAGAACAAATTGGTCTATCATAACTAAAGAGGGTAAGGGATCACTTGAGATTCTTTAGAATTTTGTTTATTTGCTCGAAAAGCATTAAGAGAAGATTTCCAAGATCACCATAGTTTTGTTGACTTAAGAGGTTAGGAAGGTTGGTAGTGTGACAATTTTTTTGAAAATGAGATATAATCTGAGTATAGGATGGACAATCTAAGAGAAAGTGATTTTCATATTCAACCTTCTTAGTGTCACAAACTTGACACACTCTTTCATCCCATGGAATTTTAGAAAATGACCAACACCCAGTTTCACTATGGAGCTCATCAGGATAATGCTTAATTTTTATTATGAAATAAAAAAAAATAAAGTGATATATTTTATTATAAATAATTAAATTCATGATTTTGTATGTATTAATTTTTTGCAATATTAAGAAAGATATGAAGTAGGTAGAGGATGAAAAGTATTTTCTTTACAATGCCCTTCTTATGAACACATTAAAGTTCAATGATCTTAATTTTACAATATTTGTAACATAGAGATTTGTATAACTTGTTAACTCATAAACTAAAAGGGAGCTATCACGATTTCTCTAGAAAACATTCAACCAGAAAAACAAAATGTTAAACCAAACCAATTAATAGTTAAATTTATGAAGGTATGATATAGACTAGATTTTATGATCTTAGCTAATCATCATCATTATCAAAATAAAAATATTTACAAATTACCAAAAACCAACATCACTATAAAATAAATACGAAAAATTATTTACTCATCTAAAAATAACAGAATTAAAGAATTAGATGTTTATTTAATAAATACTCAAGCTCCATACAAAAGATTGAAATCCTAACTCACTAACCCTTTAAAAAATTAATCTCCTAACTACTAAGAACTTAATCACTAAACCATTGACTCACTAATATTTAATGCTAATCATTACTCTTTAACTAGATAATCCAATAGTCACTAACCCACAAACAAACTTAATTAATAAATCATTAACTCTATAATTACTTTTCTATAATCACTAAAATACTAACCCATATGCTTTATATTTGCGCTAAATGACTAACAATATAACCCACTATCACACTAACCACTAGTGTACTAACCCACCAACCTATATAATTAATTAACACATTAACCACTAAAATAACAACCATTAATCAACAAAATGTCAGTGAAACCGGATAACTCACCAAGAATGACTTCACTAATCCATGAACTCATTGACCTCTATTATTAGTCAAAATATTTAACATAAATAAAATGATAAAAAAACCTTTGTAGAGAACCCATCCCCAAACTGGGCAATGGCACACAAAATTCCAAACTACAAAAGCCCTGCCATTATGACTACAAAAGCGACGTACAAGAAGTAATGTTTTTTTGGGGTGGAGCAATAGGAAATTAATGTCAACAATATAAATCATAGCAACACAAATCGATGACATCATAAAGAAGGAATTACACATGACACATCGTCGTAATAAAATCATTTAGAAACCAACACATCCACAATTTAGTAACGACATATATCAACAAATCAATCATAAATGAAAAACAACCCAAAGTGAAAGGATTACTAGTTACACATCATTGAAATAAGTAACAATGCATTCAACACATATACAAGGGATGGCAACACATAAACATAAATAACGCCATCTCTTAACACACCACAATCATCTTGAATAATTTATAAACAATGATCAATCGGATAATGAATAATAAAATGACTACCTGCCCAACCTACCCTACAAGGTTAGGACCTCTAGGACACATAAGAAACACTCAAGTCCAACTTACCATTAATTTTCACCATTTAAGGTCTGAAGGTTGGTGATTGTTCTGAGGAACAAGGAGGTGTCTACATCCCACTAATGCAATCAAGTCCAAACCATATAAGGTAAATCATCAACATCAACGATACTCAATTTCAACAATCCATCAATCCTAATCCATAATTTAACATGGCACAAAAGAAAACCATCTACTAAACAATCATTCCCTATGTTGATTTTCATTTTCACAAGAAGTTTAATGTCTAACTCTGTCATACATCACTAGTTGTATTACATCTTTTGTTTCAAGATAAGGTTGTTAGGTCAATAAGTATTGGGAGTAAATTAAGTGTTTAAATCTGAAGGTTGAAGGCTAAAATAGCATAATTAAATTTGTGGACTCCATTGACACTTGAAGTCTTACTTCAAGTAAACATATACTTACATAAACACTTGAATATCTAACATCACTAGTATATTTATAAGACAAGGTGAATATGTGCTTACATAACAACTCATACTCTAATAATTGTTGAAGGGGTAAAGATAGTGGTGTAACAACTAGATATAATAAAGTAGGTTTCTTAGCAGGGAACAAGATCCTTGCAATCCAATTAGGGAGAGATTCTCCTCATTTTGTAATTGGTTAACTTGTGGTCAAAGGATTCAAATGTAATTACCAATAAAAAAATTATACATGCAAAACTCAAGTCAATGAATCTGTAGAACATTCAATTTCAAAGAGTTGTCAACCCTATGAGAGGTATCATAAAGTAGGTATTTGAAATATTAAAACAAGGTTAAAGTAGATAAGGGGTACACACAAATGAATTAGAGTTGTACATAACTTCATAACAACTATTTTGACTAAAATGGAAAAAAAAGGTCTACCTCTCACTAAAGCAATATTTGAAGGGATAAACATGGAAGAGAAGAGAAAACACTACAAACGCTGAAGTGAATGAAGAAGAAAAAAACCAGAACAAAAACTAGTTGAGACACAAGGTAACACCTCCAGTAGGAAGCTCTAAATATGGGAAAAAATTTAATGCCATGCACATAGAAATTTCGGGGATTAACATCTCCAGGAGTGGGTTCGAAAATGGGAGCAGATCTTAAGTATCTTAACAAATTCCTAAGACAAATTTATTTCCAATGAGCGTTAACCTGAGATCTTAATAGAGGAGTCTGTTGATATGCAGGTAGAAGTTTCATTTCTTTATATCATAGTTTTAATGGAATAACATATATAATTTAGTTTAAAAAAGGGAACTATCCATATTTACAGCGATAGGCATCCCCCCTATTGGAATTGCTGGATTAATCACCCTTTTAATTACAAAATTTAGTCCGATGGCCAGAAAGTGAAGATGCTGACATATTATTCATCTTACATTCAAATGGATGAATGAGATTTTCCTAACTAACTCTCTTGCATTTATCAATTCATCTGTTTATCATGTTTACTTTTTCACTTTTACAAAACATGATTAAGAATTTACTAGGTCAACTTATCAATTTCCACGAATCACGATTTAGTAAATCCAAACAAAATTACTTCAATTTAACATTTACCTCTTTACGTGGCATATCGTTACTTATCTCTTCATGTCTGTTAGGTTTGTCCATCTCTCCCATAGATGTATGGATCACTCAATTGGCGTTTCAGATAGACTGGATGCGTGTGGTAATCTCCCATAGATGTATGGATCACAAGTGTTATTTTCCATTGACGTTTCATATTTACCTAGAATGGATGCACATGGCAATGGAGGACCAGGTGTCCTAACGTGTTATTTTGCAGTGGCATTTCATATTTACCTGGACGTGCATGGGCATGGAGATGAAGGACCAGGTGTCCTAAGGTGTTATTTTGGATTGTCTTTTTATATGTACCTGGACATGGAGAGCAGCCATTTCAGTTTACTTAGCATGTCGTGCCACGTGGAGAGAAGCCATTTCAGTTTTACAAACTCTCATAACCCATTCAATATGCGAGGGAGAGGAGTGGATTACACATATTACAGTTTTATTTACCATTATACATTTTTGTATCCACGCATTGATAAGCGATAGAATATGACAGGAGAACGAAGACAGGACTGAATTACTGTAATTTTTTAAATTAATTAATTTTTTTACCAATGGACTGTTTCATATGCCATGTCTACTAAACATTTATTGTATTAGCCATGTATCCACCCTTTCACTATTCCATGAGATGTATCCTCCATTTCATGGCATGTATCCACCGTTTCACTATGCCATGAGAGGCTAGGGAGAGGAGTGGATTAGCCTGTATTTTGTGTTTACTTGTAGTAACGTTTCAAAGGCATGTTGAAAATTTATTTATGCGCAGATTTTCATGATGTGACAAGAAGAGAAGTGGAAATACATGTAGGTGACCATTTGTTTATGTTTATCTTATTACATATCAAGAGAGGATACCATTGTTGATTTCTAAGACAATTATTGTGGAGCAACAAAAGACGCAGGAGGTTGATTACGATTTTTTGTTGCAAACATATTGAGGTATATTAATATCTATTTTCTATGAATTGATGTGTGCCTTTTTAATATGAATTGATATGCGCATGTTTTCTATGTTCAGATTTATATGCACTTGTTTTTTATGTTCAGATTTATATGCCTTTAAATAAGTGATTTCTACTACAACTATTTTTCATCAGTAAAAGACAAAAGAGGTCATTGGCACTGCATTAGTAAAGTACAAAAGAGGTCGCTGGCAAAGACTGCAAACAGATTGAGGTAGGTTGATATGTATTTTCTCTGAAATTGATGTGCCATGTGCTTTTAATTTTAATGTGTATTTAATAATAGATCATGCCCCTTTTTAAATGTGTTCGGGCCTTTAATATAAACAATACAATAAGAACGTTCACAACCAAGAACACTGCATCTACACTCAAGAACCTAGATCCCTTACTTGATCTGCATCGATTCATCCATTATAGAAAAATTGGAGTTTCGATGGAAAATTAGGGTATTGGAGTAGTTCAATACGTTGAAGCCATAGGAAAGCGAGTAATTCCCTTTTCCTATTGCAATTTATATAACATATCTCACTTGCGTTTTCACAATTTTCTGCGTTGACACTTCTGCAATCTTAGACTGTACATCCTTAGTCCGAAGTCGAGTAATCTTTTGACTATACATCGTTCTTCGATGCTGCCACTTTAGAAACAAAACAATGACAATTGTGTAATCAATGTTAAATGATTAGAATTAAATGATGAAGTTGATATCCACCAGGAGTTGGTTGCATGTAATCGATAGGGTTTGACATTTGTGCCAGGGGTAAAACCTTTCTGGAATAATATTTAATGTAACAACCCTAGTTAAATAGATGCATAGGGATGATTAATTATAATTAATTTGATAATCTGATTGTCCTATTATGTTATTTAAACAATAACTATTTCTTAAATAATATTAACTAATTAATTATTATTAATTATTTGTCCATATCTGTCAATGATTAATTAATTATTGATTGACTCATTAATTAATTGAGTAAAGAATTAAGGGGGGTTAATAATTTAATGTATTAAA
>ML788080.1:272387-332608 GCA_009831015.1 Picea engelmannii
CACAAGTTTTTTTTTTACTGTAAAGTGAAATTCTAAATAAAAAAAATACTTTTATATGTCGGAAGTTGAATAACTTGTGAAAATACAGTTTTTTTTGTCATAAAACAAGCAAAAGTGTAACCCACCTTCATGATTTCACCCTTCTATGACTTGATGACTGGCTTATGTTTCCCAACAAATATCATTGATGTTTCCATTTTACATAACTATGGCTTGACATTTCCATTTCAAGGCCACTTCAATGATCTCATTGAAAATGGGAATGTTTTTACACTTCTTCCAAATATGGATTCTGTTGATGACATTCCACCATTGGGAATAGATGTGATGGCTTAGGCTACATGGCCTTTTAATTAGTAATATACAATATTATCAAACATGTTTTACTTGTTTCATAACTATTCTTATTCCATTATAAAATTTCAATTATGAACTGGTTTAATTTTTAAGTGCCCATGTTATGGTTATATGGTTATCGCAATTTCACTTTTGAATTTTATTCCATTATGAATTAGTTTATTTTTAAAGTGAATTTGTTATGGTTATATGGTTATTACAATTTTACTTTTAACTTTTATTCCATTTCTTCTTTATTTTCATGTTCATGTCACTTTATATATATTCAAATGTATCTAAATATGTTATTTATTTGTTGTTGTATTAATTTCATAATGTATTCTTATTTATATGAATAGAATTTATATTTCTCTCATAATGTTATAAATGTGTTATTTTTTCTATGTAGTTGTAGAAATGTCCACTGAAGGAACAAGTAATTGTTCTACCAAACACAATAGATCACCAACATCACGTGAGAGGGCTAATGAACGTCAACATTATGGTATCAACGAAACAAAGATGCAATAAATGAACTTAGAAGACTTCTATATCATAGAAGGACCACGGAAAGTACTATTCAAATTGATTTTCCCATTAGCCGTAAGTATCACAGTTTGGCTAATATCATGCAAAGAGCATTTCCCATGAATGTTTAATTCTCGGAATATTTTCATAATCCTAATAATTCTACTATTCCACATTATTCTAACAACATTCATTTTATTGGGGAAACTTCTCGTATTCTAGAAGATCATCATGTGCATAGGCTACCTACAAATGACAACCTATACTTCAACCAATGGAAGTGCAAGTTTAGAGCATGGAGAAACAACACAAAACATCGAGGCTAGACTTATTGATGTTAGTCAGGAACAAGTGCCATGTACTAAAGTACCTGTTCATCATGTGCTTTCCCATTTGGTAGAAAATTTGTGAACTCCTCCTCCTAACATTGCTTCTTTATTTCACAACCCTAATTCCATAGAAAATGTTGCACCAACAACAGAATCAATCATCCCACATACTATTTCACTTGGAACAAAAAAGGTATTTCAACCCTCATTCATGATGACTATACTGGCAATTCTTTCCTATTATTGATGACTTTAACCGTGTTTTTTTCTTCACTCAGGACATTGTTCATTCGACGCGAGGTACATAAATAAGCTGTGTACATCTTCCAACAACTCATGTTACAAGTCAAAGAGAATCATCTCATAACCTCCCTTCAAATATTCCTAGACTATCTAATTGGAAAGCAAGTGCTGATGTTGTATGTATTTGATTTATTATTCATTTTTACATTTTGACTTTTCAATTTTCACACTTAGCTGGACATTAAAAAATTTAGTATTTTATGAGCAGGACACCATTCAATGCAATCACGATAGAGAAATGCAATCCATGAATTTAAGTGAAATAATTGTTGAAAGTAACATGCACAATCCACCTGCTGCAAATTTGGGTGGGCCCTATAACATTGTTGAATATGAAGTAGATTTTAGAGGTCATTTTACTCTTCCCATTGGTGGTTAGCATGATCCCATGCCTAGAGGACATATACAGTTTCATCCCAACATGATTGTGGTACATAAAAAATTTCGAGCGAAGATAGATAATCTCTCCATTGTTCAAATGTGCCATGTTTACCAAGAATCATATCCTGGAATCCAAGTTGTGAGGGGGTCTGAAGGACCTATTTGTAAAAGATGCAAGAATGAGAGAGGTTCCCATCATTTTTTGCGATGGAATCACATGGATCCTGGTGAGCAACTTCATGTTCTAAGTGTACTTACCCAAGTTGAAGAATTGTTCATAGCACATGTAAATCCTATATTGCAAGCGATTCATGCTTGTGGTGGACAATATAAATATGGTGGCCACATAAACACTTGTTGATCGTGACATTGAAGCCCAAGAAACATGCCATATCTTACTAAAGCTACCTCTTGTAATTTCCATTCGAAAATTTGTTTCCTTAAATGTTGGGAGAAAGGTTTTTGAAAAAATTCCAAAGAACCCCCATCAATTTTCATCTCCCAATACTTTTGTTGAAACATACCAACAAAGAACTACTTTTATTGAACATTTTTGTTTGATAGAAACAACAATATCTTGGACATTTGATTCCAAACGTAAGAAAGAGCAATGGAAACCTAGATATGTCCATGGCATTGTTAGAGTTTGGCCATGATTTTATTATATTCCCGATGAGGCTTCAGAAGACTTCTAGACTTTTTGTTGGAGTGAATTTCTTTTTTACAAACCATTTAGGAACATTCCCTTAGATATTGGCCTCTCAAATGATACAATTATTGAAAATTGGAGAAATTTTCGATATCGAGCATGGCATGTTGATCGGGCCCCTCTCTCTTCAGAAAATGTCGAAGATGATGATGATTCCCAACAACAACCAGCCCATGTGGAAGAAGATTTTGAATAATGGAAACTCTTGTCTCGCTTGGTTCCTCCTAATAATGTCAATGTTTCTAACCTTCACACTCTTGGTCGAAGGTACTTTGATATATGTTTTGAATGGGAGCAAACAACAGTTTCAAATGATGTTGGAGAAGAGGCTATTTATTTTATAAGAAATGCCCAATCAAGGGGTCATATTATTGAAAATGTTCATCCCATAAATGCATCTCCATCTTCTTTGGCAGAGAAACAACGAGTTGTTTTTGATATAATTTTACAACATTCCATTCAATATCCAAGTCCTGAACATATTCTAATGATTATTCAGGGAACTGCAGGCAGTGCAAAGTCTTTCCTTATTCATTCTATTTCTCATGCTCTTTCTACTTCATCAGTTGATGGAAACCATCCTTTTCTTTTTCTTGCTCCAACAGGAATAACTTATTTTAATATACGTGCAAGAAAAATACACTCAGCACTGAAAATTCCTATTAAGGATATGCGACCACTACAGGGGCAGTCTCTAGCAATATTTCAAGAGGAAATGAGGCATATTAGATATATTTTGATATATGAAATGAGTTTTTTAGGACCAAGGCTATTCATACATATTGATTCTAGATTACGAGAAGCATTTCCAGAAAATAAATCTTCTCCTTTTGGTGGTAGATCTATTATTCTTGTGGGTGACCTTGGTCAACTGCCTCCTATCAAAGATAAGCCTTTGTATGCAGGTAATACAACAGGGAAATTCTTATGGAAAAAATTCAACATTGTTGTCACATTAGATACAATATTCCGACAGCAAGGAAATGATCCAAAACAATATTCTTTTCATAATCTATTAATGAACATAAGAAATGCAGAACCCTTTTTTGATGATTGGGAGCTTCTTATGTCACGGGGTGGTATGGATTTGCCTATTGAGGAAAGTAGTTTATTTAATTCATCACTTCATTTGTTTCCAACAAAAAATTTAGTCGACTTACACAATAGGAAGATGTTGAAATCAATAAATTCTTCAATTACACGATCTGTTTCTGAACATACACGATGAACATAAATTATTGGTGGGGATGATGATCAAATAGAACGTGAAGTTCTCTTATGCCCTGGACAACGTTTCATGTTGACATGTAACTTGTGGGTTGAAGCTGGCTTAGTGAATGGTGCTCTTGGTTATGTTAAAAACATATTATATATGTCAGGCTCAAAGCCTCCTCAACTTCCAATGTACACAAATGTTCTTTTTGATAAGTACATTGGTGTTCCTTTTGACCCAATAAATACAAAGATTTCACCAATCACACCTGTTATAGGAGGAAATCATAAACAAATTCCTCTAAATATGGCATGGGCCTTTACTATTCATAAATCACAGGGGTTGACTTTAGAACGTGTAACAATTGATATTGGAAAGAAAGAGCAGCAAGGGTTGACCTTCACATCCATATCAAGATTGAAATCAATAGATGGTTTACACATATCACCACCTTTCTCTTTTGAGCATTGTGCAAAGATGAAAAATAGTGCATATGTTACAATTAGGAAAAAAGAAGAGGAACAACTAAAGTCTGTATCATTGTAACATCCACTTTAAATATTTTCACTCTCGATAGAATTACTATGTTAAGTTCATTTTTTTTTCAATCTATGTGTATTTGTATTTGGGATCATCTTTTTGGGAAAGAAATTGTTCCTTCTATTTTTCATTTTGGACGGATTTTTTTTCAATGTTTTTTTTATTCTCCATATCCTCATTGTGAACGAAGAATATTTTTCTCCCATAGAAAATATTATAACTTTCTACTTTTGTTTGCATACTTCTAAACATTTCCTTTCACTGAATTCTTGTTTGTTAGTCATTTAGTTTTTCTTGGAACATTTTTATAAAGGTCTCAATAAAAATTTGTTGTAATCATATTATTTTTAAGTGAATGTGAAGTTATGCTTTTATTTTTTTTTCAACATTACTAAATATTTTTCCTTGCTTATTGTTTTTTTGAACATATAGTTATGGATAACGAAAATGCATCTAAGTTTATTTCAGCATTAAAGGATATCACATCTCAAGAAAAATTTCTTATTGGTATTCAAGATATGATAACTAGGAGAACTGGAACTCCTACGCACCTTTTCCATGATACTTTGCAATGTTTAGCTAAATTGAAGGAAATGGTTCGAGCATTTCGACATGTTTCTGATAGGGAAGCTGGAAGAAAGATACGAAGAGAATGTCTCCAAAGTCAAAGGGGTCGTCAAGTTCATGTTGATGTTAATTGGTGTTGTATATGTCATAAGTTTGGTTGTATTTTGGAGTAATTTATGTTATGTTCACCTTTTCAGAGAGTTTTAAAATGGTTGGATTTTGGATACTATATTTTATGTACTTAAAACCTTCACATTTTATATTAGAATTTTATTTTTCTTAAATGATATCAACAACCAATTTTATCAGATTGTTCATAAGTCTACCTATTGAATATTAATACTTTCCATATGTTGAAATGTCACAATTTTATTCAAATGTTTACACTAAACATAACCTTATTACCCTTCAAATGTTCATATGTGTCATTGAAAACAACTTAATCAATTTATTATTGTTTCATTGTCATAGTATAATTTATATCAAATTTCTTTTTATTTCACACATGTGAACAATACATTATTAATGGATTATATCTTAAAATGGATAAATGGATTATATCTTAAAATGTATTATTATTATATCTTAAAATGTATTATTATTATATCTTAAAATGGATTATATCTTCAAATATTGATGTCAACCTCATAAACATTATTAATGTATTTTTTTACTAATGTATTATTGTATTAATATTTTAATTTTGTTTTTAAGAATGTTTTATTAATTTATTTATACTTTCTTAATGTAAGGATGTTCCATTAATATATTGATGATTATGTTATAAAATGTATAAATGTATTTTTACATTCACCATTATATCCTAAAATGTATAAATTAATTTTTACTAATTTATTAATATTCATACATTACATTGTATATTAATGTTTTAATACTTTTATTTATAACACACATTATTATTTTTCATCATTTAATACTTTTATACATTAATGTCTTTATTAAATTTTATGTATTAATTTATATAATCCTTAATGAAAACCATCGATTTATAAAACCCTCATGGAAAAGCTTAAATTTATACAACCCTCCATGCAATGTTGCAATCTCATTGAAAAAACTTAATCAATTTATTATTGTTTAATTGTCATAGTATATTTTTTATCAAATTTCTTTTTATTTCACACATGTGAACAATACATTATTTGCATTCATGTTATTCATCTTTTTACATTATAATTGTCTCAAAATGGAAACTTATAAAAGTTTACCTCTAAATTAATGAATGTTAACCATAATCTCATTGGTTTATAATATTTACGTTGAAAGGCGTATACCTATTGGAGATGGGCACAATTAATGATCTTTTAATCTTAAATTCTAATCTGATGGTTATGCATTGAAGATGCTGACATATTGTTAGTTTTCCTCCAAAATCAATGAGTTAGATTTATTGTTGATAACTTCTTTGCATTTATAAATGCATATGTTAACCTGTTTACTTTTTAACATTTACCTAATCATATTAAGGAATTACTGTAACATCTTATGATTGCCACGTTTAAATGATTAACTTTTGGAGTTCTTCAACTATCCGAGAGTTTCATTATCTACCTCAGTTATTAGCGCATTTCATTTCTCATTCTCTACCTCATTCTGTCTTTCGGCGTTCACCAGCGGCTAACTCGCGGTTGTGCTAGTTTATTTTATGTGAACATCTTGGAGGTCTAAAATATATGATGTCGACCTCATAAACATTATTAATTTATTTTTACAAATGTATTCTTGTTTTAATATTTTATTGTGACTTCCATACAAAAAATTCTTGACGCCACATTCTAATGACCATTTTCCCGACGTCGCAAAAGCAAAATATGATTCTACACTATGTCAAGTGTTTCCAAACATTGGATTATGATGAAGATTTCCCTGCGTTTCATTTTGACGAACATTTCCCACCATTGCATTTTGACAAACATTTCCCAATGTCGCATTCTGACGAATGTTTTCCATCGTCAGAATGTGGCGAAGATTTCCCTTTTGTTAGGAAAAATATAAATCATTGTCTAAAAAGTAAAACATGATTCCATACATCTCATTGTGACTAACATTTCCATTAAATTATGGTGAACATTTCCATTGCATTGTGACTAACATAGAATTATGATGAACATTTCCCTATGTCGCATTCTGACAAACATTTCCCAACGTCACAATGTGACAACCATTTCCCAATGTCGCATTGTGACGAACGTTTACCATCATCACATTGTGACGACCATTTCCCTTTTGTTATCAATGTCCTTAGGAAAAAAATAAATCATTGTCTAAAAAGTAAAACTTGATTCCATACATCTCATTATGAGTAACATTTCCAAACGTTGCACTCTAACGAACATTTCCCAATGTCACGATCTAATGTACATTTTCGAATGTCGCAATGTGACAAAAAAATTCTTGACGCCACATTATAAAAACCATTTTCTCACTTGTGATGAACAACTCTCAATATAATTTTCCATTGTCATAGACATTTACGGTTGTCGTAATGCAACAAACTATATATATTGTACATCAAGCATAGTCATTGTCATGGTCATCATCAATTGGAGTTAACTATCGTGATGATGAAGCATAGGCTATCACTTTGAACCATCGTCATCATCATGGTGATGGTGATGATCATGGTCAATGTTTTCTATTTATGTAATAATGTATTATTAATGTACTTGTTCTTTATTACTTCAATATATTAATGTACTATTCTAAAACAAATATTTTTTTAATGTTTTAATTCTTTATTAATGTATTAATTAACAATATTTTATTAATACTTTATGTATGTTTTATTACTTTATTAATGTATTATTTCATAATGTATAAATATTTTATTAATACATTAATTTATTAATTAAGAATATATAAATATATTAATATATTGTATTTGTTAATACTTTATTAATACAATAATTAATAATCTCTAAATATGTTATTTATAAAATATTTTAACATTATAATTATGAGTTAATACATTATTATAATATATTAATTTGAGTGATATATTATTAAAGTATTGATGTATTGTTATTTTATTTATGTATTAGTATTTTAATATAATAATTTAATGTATTTTTTATTACTTTAATACCTTTTTAATGTATTAATGTTTTATTATGTATTACTTTATTAATGTATTAATTTTTTATTGTATAATAATATATTATTATTATTTTATAATAATGTATTACTTTAACATTAATACATTATTAATACTTTATTAATAAATTAATAAGATAATATATGAATAATACATTATTATAATGTATTATTAATATATTAATATTTTAATAATGTATAGATATTTTTTTAATGTATTAATTCAATAATATTAATATTTTTATTTTTATTTATAAAATATTTAATATTAATGTTTTATTTCATAATGTATAAATATTTTATTAATACATTATTTTATTAATTAAGAATATATAAATACATTAACTATAATATATTTAAACACAATAATAATGATTTAATATATTATTATAATTTATTACTTTTAGTAATTTATTAATACATTAATTAATAATCTATAATATGTTAATTATATAATACTTTAACACTATAATAATGAGTTAATACATTATTATAATATATTAATTTAGGTGATATATTATAAAAAATTAATATATTAAATACGTTAATATATTGAATACATTAATGCATTAATACTACATCAATGTATTTAATACATTGATGTAGTGTTAATGCATTAATGTATTTAATACATTAATTTTCTTAATGTATTTAATGCATTAATGTATTTAATCTATTTAATGTATTAATGCATTAATGTATTCATGTAATAATAATAATGTAATAATGCATTAATTTATTTAATAGATTAATATATTTAATATATTAATGTATTTAATCTATTTAAATTATTTATCTATTTAATCTATTAATGCATTAAATGCATTAATGCATTTAATAAATTAATGTATTAATGTTATTTTAGGCATGCCACTTCAACTAGCAACAATCACTTTTATGTAAAAAATGATTTATATAGGCAGATAAGCCATTAATTAAAAAAAAGTACAAAATGACACCGATTTAAAAATGATTGTTGCTAGTGAAATAGTAAAGTACAATTTTTTATTTTCTTTTTGTAAAGAAATTTTCCACCCACAGTAAAAACATCTCTAAACGTTAAAATACCACCAAACCAACCCAGATTTGTATTACTGGATATACATTCTTATAGAATGATAGCATCACAATTATCTATTTAAATATTAAGAATATATAGCAGCAGAAAGATGGGTTTGGGGAGGTGTAGAGCAGTGAGAAACATTGCATACCAGAGATAAAGAAGCGGTAAAAATGCAGAGTTTGACCACTCGAAACGCATGGTGTATTCTCCATGATTGCACATGGCTCCAGAAAAGAAAACGCCGAGGAAAAGTGCATAATCGTTGAGTGGTTAAGATAGTAATTTCGCTAAGTGAGGAGTGCATAAACGCAGAATGTAAGACAACAAAAACGCAGAGGATTAATTGCATAGTCGTTGAGCATAACTAAAATTTCCTGATCAATTAAAAACGCTGAGTGAGGGTAAATTTGCTGATCCTTTATGGAAAAATTCGTTGAGTGAGTTGCATGTAGAATGCAGAGATAAAAAGTTAAATATAACCGAGCAAAACTCAACGATCACCATAATAAATTTGTTGAGTGGAAAACGAATTCGTTGGGTGAGTTTGCATGTAGAATGCAGAGATAAAATGTTAAATATAACCGAGAAAAACTCGGCAATCACGATAATAAATTTGTTAGTGGAAAACGAACTCGTTGTGTGAGTTTGTGTGTAGAATGCAGAGATAAAATGTTGAATATAACCGAGCAAAACCCAACGATCACCATGATAAATTTGTTGATTGGAAACGAATTCACTGGGTGAGTTTGCATGTAGAATGGAGAGATAAAATTTTAAACATAAGCCAGAAAAACTCAACGATCACCATGAAACATTTGTTGATTGGAAAACGAATTCACTGGGTGAGTTTGCATGTAGAATGCAGAGATAAAATGTTAAATATAACCGAGAAAAACTCATCGATCACCATAATAAATTTACGGAGTGGAAAACAAATACATTGTGTGATGGTTTGAAGTGAATGGAATCCAATAAAAAAAAAAACAAGGGTTATTTGTTCTTCAAGGTCTTCTCAACCACATCACTACAAAAACCCCATTTTCACCACATGCAATCATAACTCATTATTCATAAATCATATTCCATAAACAAATAATTATTAAACTCGGATATTTTTTATTTTTATTTTTATTTTTAAATAAAAAGAGTAGAGCCTAATATATTAATTGTCGAGAAAAGAGGGGCAACCAGAAACACCATGTCTACCCGTTGTCTCACCGTGTAAGAAGACACTGAGACAACTGGCTATCTATGTAGTCTGTGAAACAGAAAAACTAGCTGCCATCTGTCTTGCCCAAAGGAAACCAAGACAGTTCGCAGCGATTGGCTTGAAAAAAAAACTTTGAGTCTTAGAGTTACAAAATAATGGCTTCTAGCCATGACTAGCCTGAGGGAAACCAAGAAAAAAACAAAAACTATTGACTGTGACATTTACCCGGTGGTCTCTGCATCATCCATGTCGCCTTCACCATCCTTGTCCTCGGCCTTGGCTATCAGCACAAAGGGATGAGTACACGTCGGGTAGTGTTGTCGTAGTGATGTATTTGAGTAGACATCCTAGAGCAAGTCGACTCGTTGGCTAACTAGACTGGTGCGGTGGATTAGGTCCTCCACCAAGCTCCTCAGTTCAAATACTAATGTCAGGTGGTCCAGGTGGAGGAGTGGCAATTTGACACGCCCTACCTCTTGCATGGAAAAAAGAGGACGTGGCATAGGAGCGATGCCACCCTCCTCATCCAAACTAACCCCTATTGACTCACCTTCTAGACTAGTTGCATCATCCTTGACTGACTCGTTGCTTCCCAGGACTTCTGTTGGAGGGATATCTATTGCTCATGTGGTCGGTTTTGCCTCCAAATATGCCAAAATTTCTTCAATGATGTACCAAGGGGGGGAATCGATCAACTAGGCTTCTCCTCTTTGACAGTCGTGATGATTCTTGGTGTCCAGTTGGGTATTTTTACCAAGAAAATAAGTCAGCAGGTTCCAATTTTCTGGAATGGTGAAGAGAAGGTGTGCTGGGGGGACTTGAGTGGGTTCGTCCAAGATGATTTCTTTGATATATGCCATGGGAGGCATTCCAGGCTTCCTATTTTTCCAGAGAAGCTGCGCCCATGCCATGGACAACGCCTGCTCAAAATTTTATTGTCTCTTTCTACGCGCAGCCGAAGCATACCAGGCAGCTCGCCTGCAGAGCTTGCCTCATTCCTGTGGCATGTGGAGGTGCCAAGCAATGGTCCTAGCATCAATTAGGTAGCTACAATTGCACCAGAGCTCAGGGATGCCCAAATTCTGTGGCTTCAGCTTGAAATGATCCGCTTCTTTTCCAAAAACGAATAAATTCATGAGGAGTAATGTGATTAGACTCGCCATTAAGGAAATACGTTGAGTTCTCTATGATTCCTTTCCCTTCACACCCATGAGAGGTCTTGGCTCATTGGCTTGGCTGATCCGCCTTGCTTCCATCCTTAATGGTGATGGTATGGGAGCCGGTGGCTTGTATTTAAGGCCCGACCAAGCGTTGTACCATGTGTCGTCCCTGTGCGAGGTGGAACCCCATCCGGGGTTGGGTAGTCCTTGTTGGAAAGGTGTTGACATCGGGTCGAGAGTTCTATAACTTCCGATATGTGAGGATCCCAGTAGATGCTTTCCTTCTATGTTGTTACCCCTTCATTTGTTAAGCAATCTGCTAGAATGTTCGAATTCCTTTTTCACATGGGAGGGTATGATACTGATATTGGGTTTGAGTAGGGCCCCGAATTCCTCTAGCAGACCCGACAGTCTCCAATTTGGAGAGATTTTACTTGGATGTTCCCCGTGGAGAATCTTAGTAATTAGCCGAATGATGATTTGAGAATCCCCTTCCAAAATGATTTTTTCGAAGTAGTTTTATATTGCTTCTTATATGCCCCGAAGGAGGCTATTCAGATCAACAACATTGTTTGTGTTTTCCCCAATGAAAACTGCCACAAGGCAAAGGATTTGGCCATCTAGGTTTCTGAGGGCAGTTCCAAATCTGGCTGGTCCCGGGTTCCCTTTGGAAGCCCCATCAAAGTTGACCTTTATAAATATTACTGGAGGGGGGGACGAGGTAATTGGGCTGCTTCTTTGGTGATTGCGTGGATTCACCCCGTGTTGATTGTTCAAGATAAGCTGCCAATGCTAGAAAATGCACTGCTCATCCGAATCACATTTCATATACTCTTGCTTCCAAGTTTTTCTTCAGATTATTTCCCGAATGACTTTGTTTATTTGTCTCCATATCAGGTTCGGAGTGGATGCCTTGGAATCGAAGATACTTTTATTTCATTCCTTCCAGATTTGCCAGAGATTGAATCCTAGGAATAGTAGCCAAATGTGGGCAAGAATAGAATTTTTGAAGGATAGCAAATCCCAATTTTCGATTGTGTCTCTAATGATAATCTTTTTTCGGTTCATCCTACTCATTGCTTGAGCCCCTTTGACCCATATCCACTGGCTAAAAGGACATCTATTGAAGAGATGTTCCAAGGTTTCCTCTTGTTGTTGACATAAGAGGCAGATTGATGGCCCAATGAGGCCTATTTTCCATAAATTATCCCAAGTGAGGATATGGTTGTGGATGATGAGACAATGAAAGTTTGACACCTTCGGCTAGAGGAAGGGGCTCCATACCTTGTTCCATATATTCTCCTTTTTCTGATTCTAGTGATTACCTTGCAGATGGTAGGCTTGTTTTACTCAGAAGTTAGCTGTAGTGGAGTGCCCCCATCTAAGAATTTCTGAGCCTTCTTACGTGGGGATTTTCCTATAGCTAGCATAGTGCCTCCAAGCATGCAGGTCCATTCTCTCTAAGATCTGTAGCTCTTGGGTGGAGGTCCTCCATTGTCTCCAGGGTAGTGTTATGTCTCTAGGTCGCCAAAAATCCTTTACATGTTGAAAGGTGTATGTGTGAAGTAGTTGCCTAAGGGGGCTTAGATCCTCTATCTGATCCAGAGGTTTTTATTGTTGCCATGAGTCCTACAAGAAAAGTGCATTTTCCCCATTCCGGATCTCGTAGAAGGCTTATGAACCAGCTCTCTGTTTTCCCAGGCTATGTTCTAGATGTTAGATCCCTAAATCTAGTCATTATGACGGATGGGTTTGTCTGCACTTGTGGTTGGAGCATATTTGTTTTCCAAATTTTCACCCAGAGCCCAGTGGGGGCCTTTAACCATCTCCACCACATTTTGGCAGCCATAACTTGGTTGAGTTTCCCTGGGTCTCGAAGTTGCATCCCTCCCCATGCTTTAGGCTTACAGAGATTGTCCCAGCCAACTAATGCCCACTTCTTGTTCAGATTGTGCCCATGCCAAAGGATGTTTCTCTAGAGGTTCTGGATGGCTCTGATGACTTGTTTAGGCACTTCCAGGGTCGTAAATAGGTAGGTAGGAAAATTTTATAGAATTGACTTGAGAAGCACCAACCTTGCTGCAATATTGAGAGGTCTAAAGGTCCAGTTGTTAAGCCTGTTAGAGATAGAGAGAAGCAGGTTTTCCCAAGAGATAGATCTTGTTGGAGCTCCTGTGAGGGGGATGCCTAGGTAGTTGGATGAAAGGGAGCTCTTGGGTATGCCCAAGAGTCTTGAGATATGATTATGAACCCCTATTAGAGTGTTGAAAAAGTAGAGTTTGGATTTGTCAAGGTTGAGGGCCATGTCTGAAGCTTCTACAAAGTCATAGAGGATGGAGGCGAGCTTGATGGCCTCTTATGAAGTGGGGGTATTCAAGAGGAGGGTGTCATAGATGAATTGGCTATGCGAGGGTGCTGGCTTAATATTATGTAAGGGTAGGCCTTTAAGGGTGCCTTCTAGCATTGTTGTCTTGATGTAACATCCTAGTCCTTCCACCATGAGGATGAAGAGGAAGGGCGAAAGAGGGTGCCCTTGTCTTATGCCCCTAGAGGGAGTAAAGGGTTGGGAGGGTACACCATTTACCAGGATGGAGAAGAAGGATGACATGGTTAATTTCATAATCCAGTTTACCCAGTTTTGGTCAAATCCAAAGGCTTCTAGCATAGAGCGAAGGTACTCTCAGCTGACTCTATCAAAAGATTTTGAAAGATCAAGTTTAATAAGAATACCTGGGGTTTTAGTCGTCTTGAGAGAGTGGATTACCTCGTGATCCAGAATGACAATGTCCATGATTTGTCGTCCTTCTACATAGCCTGATTGTTCCTTGGAGATGATGAAGGGAAGGATTCTCTTAAGATGAGTAGAAATCACCTTTGTAATGATTTTGTATAGGACATTGCAGAGTGTGATTGGTCTGTATTACTTAGGATGGGTCACCCTTTCCTCCTTCAGAATTAGAGTGAGGAAATTTGCATTGAGGGATGATAATACTTGGTCGAAGGTTCACGATTCCTCCATGACCTACCTCACCTCTTCCTTGATTAAGTCCCAACAATGGTGGAAGAAGTCAGTGGTAAAACCATCTGGGCTCGGTGCCTTTCCTGGAAGAATTGCTTTAACTACCTGATCCACATCTTCCTGAGTAATGGGTCTCATTAGTGCTTCATTATGTCCTAGAGTCACCATGGAGGGTATATTCCCAGTTAACCTCTCGATTGTTGTCGTTTTGTCTCCATTAGTTTTCGTTAGGAGATCCTTGTAGTAGGTGTTTAACTCTTCATCTATTTGGGTGTGTTCCCTGATGCGGTTTCCTTGGGCATCTTCGATATGTGTGATTCTATTGATGTAGCGGCAGTGCAACATGGCTCTATGGAATAATTTTGTGTTCTTCTCGCCTTCTTTGAGCCACTGGACTCTGGATTTATGTCGCCATAGAATTTCCTCTTGTTTTTTCCTTTCCTCTAAACTAACTAGGAGCTTTTCTTCCTCCTTCATTAGGTCTGTTGTTCTAGTCCTTGAAATGAAGATTCCCTGCAACTCTACTAACCTGTTTTCAATAGCCTGCATGCTTTGAAATATGTTTCCAAAAATTTGCTTGTTCTAGAGCTTCAACGAGGTTTTGAAATTTTTAAGACACTGCTGGAATTTGTACATACAGGTACCATGGTCTATTTCCGCTTGGGCCCACCAAGACACTACGAGATGATGAAAGTTAGGGTGTGATAGCTAGAATTTCTCAAATCGAAAGGGTTTGTGTTGAGGCGCATTCCCTATTTCTAGGCAGAAGGTGACCAACCAATGGTCTAAACCAACCCTTGGGAAAATGAGACTCTCCATGCTCGGATACCTTTCTAGTAATTCCTTTGCTACAAGGAAAATGTCCAAATGACAGGCGACCTGTTGGTGCCCTGATCTACGGTTGGACTAGGTAAAGGTTCCATTGCAGTTTTCTATGTCTACAATATTTAGTGTATCTATGACGGTTTTAAACTTACCACTGTCAGGCTCTAATCGCTTAGTCCCGCCTTTCTTCTCCTCTATCGTCAGGATCATGTTAAAATTGCCACCTAGGATCCAATTGTGAGTGCTCAGTAGGGATTTGATATGAGATATTCGCTTCATGAGATTGTCCTTGTCCTACTGACTCTGAGGTTCGTAAACATTTGTGATGTAACCTCTTGAGTTGACCCTGTGATCATGAAATGGGCGGTGAGCATGCCAATGGTAGAGAAAGGTTTACTGAGGGTTACCGTGTTGGGGTTCCATAAGATGGATAATCTTCCTAATGCTTCGATGGATTTGGTGTGTATGGAGTCACACCCTCACCAACTTCTCTAGAAGATGATTTACGCTTCCCGTCCAACACATTTTGTCTCCTGAAGTAGCAAGATGTTTGGGTTTTCTTCTCAGATCGAGTCTCATAGGATCATTTGTTTGGATCTACAATTCAGTCCCCTAATATTCTAGGTGATGATCTTCATCATACTGGTTGTTGGGTTGGGTGGAGGTATCCCTCTGAGAGATTTTGGATCTACCCATAATTGAGCATGAGGTTTCCTGCTTCCTTGATAAGCTACTGGGATGACTTCCATCCTCTTCTTTTGTTTTCACGGGGTATCTTCTTTGTGTCTGAGCTTGGATCTGTGGCTATTCCCAGCCTGTCTGTGGATCTTGTTGTGGAGTCAAATTTTTTTTTATGGAATTTGCAGAGCTGCTCTTCGAGAAGGGCTTGTAGATCCTTGCGATTGAGAGCTTCTTCCAATTTTTCCAGATCTATGCTTACTAGGTCATGGTCGTACAAATGCATGTGGATATTTGTGTCCATGGGGCCACACTCTTTTGTGTTGGCCTCATTGGTTTGTACTATTGAGGGTGTAGCTTGGTTCTTCCCTTTCGCCTGTTATTTTTCTTTGTGTGGATCTTGGATTTCTTCATCTATTGGTATCTATTTTAGGATCTAATAGGAGGTTTTGGTCTGAACACTAGGCCTGGGATCTGGGTGTTGTTTCTTTGGAGGGTTTTTCCTTCTTCTTGTGACCGTGGTGAATCCATCTTTCTGCTTGGCCTCATTGTCTTTGGTTTCTTGTATATTCAGTGGAAAATCCCTAAAGAGGTGGCCATGTTCATGACACTTCCTGCAGAAGAATAGAATGTGTTCATAATCCAGCGTTTGTTTCCAGTCTTTGTCTTGATACTCCAGAGTGATAGATCCGGGAAGAGCTTTGGATATGTCCATGTATACACATATTCAAGCATATGAGGTGTATTTTATTTGCCTTGTGGACTATGATGCTTTGACATAGTGCCCCTCTATGTTTCCTATTCCCATGAGGATTTCCTCCAACCAAAACTCCTGGGGAAAAGAGTCAAGTCGAATCTAGACTAGAGCCATTGTAAAATCATCCTTGTAGGGGCTAAATCTATCCATCTAGAAACATAGGAAAATCCCAGTCGAGTTGTATAAGTATGGTCTATTTTCAAGTATTTGGTCCTCATCTTCCAGGTTGTACAGGATGATTGTGAAAAATCCTTTGGATCTCATCTGGACCCCGTAATCTCCTTTAGGGTTCCACTAGTGATTGATCGAGCGAGTTAGATCTCATTCCGAAGTCCATAATCCTAGGAACTTGCCTATGAGGGCATGCTCTCACATGAACTGCATGTGTTCGTCTACCCTTGTTGAGCTAATCAGATATCTTGGGGGTTTCTCCATTTGCAAGATGCATTTACCGAGCTCCCATCCACAAGGTTCTTTTGGATGGGACATTCCTGCTTCCACATCCATATCTTTTAAGAGCCCTTGTTATTTGGATAGGAGTTGTTCTTGTAGCTACGAAAACCGCTTGAAAGTGGGATGATTCACTCTTCTTCCCACCTTACCTCACCTCTTCATTGATTAAGTCCCAGCAATGGTGGAAGAAGTCAGTGGTAAAACCATCTGGGCTAGGTGCCTTGCCTGGCATAATTGCTTTAACTACCTAATCCACATCTTCCTGAGTAATGGGTCTCATTAGTGCTTCATTCTGTTCTGGAGTCACCATGGAGGGTTTATGCCTAGTTACCCTTTGGATTGCTGTCGTTCTGTCTCCATTGATTTCTGTTAGGAGATCCTTGTAGTAGGTATTTAAATCTTCAGCTATTTGGGTGTGTTCCCTGATGGGGTTTCCTTGGGCATATTCCAGATGTGTGATTTTATTGATGTAGCAGTGGTGCACCATGGCTCTATGGAAGAATTTTGTGTTCTTCTCGCCCTCTTTGAGCCACTGGACTCTGGATTTCTGTCGCCATAGAATTTCCTCTTGTTTTTTCCTTTCCTCTAAACTGGCTTGGAGCTCTGCTTCCTCCTTCATTATGTATGTTTTTCTAGTCCTTGACATGAATATTTCCTGCAAATCTACTAACCTGTTTTCAATAGCCTGCATGCTTTGAAATATGTTTCCAAAAATTTTCTTGTTCCAGAGCTTCAGCGAGGTTTTGAAATTTTTAATACGCTGCTGGAATTTGTACATACATGTACCATTGTCTATTTCCACTTGGGCCCACCAAGACTTTGCAAGATGATGAAAGTCAGGGTGTGATAGCCAAAATTTCTCAAATCGAAAGGGTTTGTGTTGAGGCACATTCCATGTTTCTAGGGAGAAGGTGACCTACCAATGGTCTGAATCGGCCCTTGGGAGAATGAGGCTCTCCATGCTCAGATCCCTTTCTAGTAATTCCTCTACTACAAGGAAGTAGACCAAATGACAGGCCACTTGCTGGTGCCCCGATCTGTGGTTGGACTAGGTAAAGGTTCCATTGTGGTTTTCTATGTCTACAAGATTTAGTGTATCTATGAGGGTTTTAAAATTACCACTGTCAGGCTCTAGTCGCTTAGTCCCGCCTTTCTTCTCCTCTGGCGTTAGGATCATGTTGAAATTGCCACCTAGGATCCAGTTGTGAGTGCTCAACAGGGCTTTGATATGAGTTATTTGCTTCATGAGATTGTCCTTTCCCTACTAACTCTGAGGTCTATAAAAATTTGTGATGTAACCTTCTTGAGTTGAACCTGTGATCATGAAATGGGCGGTGAGAATGTCAATGGTAGAGAAAGGTTTGTTGAGGGTGAACGTGTTGGGGTTCCATAAGATGGCTAATCGTCCTGATGCTCTGGTGGATTTAGTGTGTATGGAGTCACACCCTCGCCAACTTCTCTGGAATATGATTTATGCTTCCCGTCCAACACATTTTGTCTCATGATGTAGCAAGATGTTTGTATTTTCTGCTCGGATCGAGTCTCATAGGATCCTTTTCTTGGATCTTTAATTAAGTCGACTAATATTTTAGGTGACGACATTCATCATAATGGTTGTTGCATTGGGTGGAGGTATCCTTCAGAGAGATTTTGGATCTGCCCAGAATTGAGCATGAGGTTTCCTGCTTCCTTGATAAGCTAATAGGATGACTTCCGTCCTCTTCTTTTGTTTTCATGGGGTATCTTCTTTGTGTTTGAGCTTGGATCTGTGGCTATTCCCAGCCTGGCTGTGGATGCTGTTGTGGATTTCAAAAAATATTTATGGACTTTGCAGAGCTGCTCTTCGAGAAGGGGTTACGGATCCTTGCAATTGAGAGCTTCTTCCAATTTTTCCATATCTATGCCTACTAGTTCATGGTCGTACAAATGCATGTGGATGTCTGTGTCCATGGGGCCACAATATTCAGGATTGGCCTCATTGGTTTGTACTATTGAGGGTGTAGCTTCATTTTTCCCTTTCGCCTATTGTTTTTCTTTTTGTGGATCTTGGATTTCTTCATCTCTTGGTAGCTAGTTTAGGATCTCATAGGAGTTTTTGGTATGAACACTGGGCTTGGGATCTGGGTGTTGTTTCTTTGGAGTGTTTTTCCTTCTTCTTGTGACTGTGGTGAATCCATCTTTCTGCTTGGCCTTGTTGGCTTTGGTTTCTTGTATATTCAGTGGATAGTCCCTAAAGAGGTGGCCATGTTCATGACACTTCCTGCAGAAGAATGGAATGTGTTCATAATCCAACGTTTGTTGCCAGTCCTCGTCTTGATACTCCTGAGTGACAGATCTAGGAAGAGCTTTGGATATGTCCATGTATACACACATTCAGGCATATGAGGTGTATTTTATTTTCCTTGTGGCCTCTGATGCTTTGACATAGTGCCCCTCTATGTTTCCTATTCCCATTAGGATTTCCTCCAACCAAAACTCCTGGGGAAAAGAGTCAAGTCGAATCCATACTAGAGCCATTATAAAATCTTTCTTGTAGGGGCTAAATCTATCTGTCTAGAAGCATAGGAAAAGCCAAGTCGAGTTGTATAAGTATGGTCCATTTTCAAAGATTTTGTCCTTATCTTCCAGGTTGTATAGGATGATTGTGAAAAAGCCTTTGGAGCTCATATGGACCTCGTAATCTCCTTTAGGGTTCCACCAGTGTTTGATACAGTGAGTTATATCTCGTTCTGAAGGCCATAATCCTAGGAACTTGCCTATGAGGGAATGCTCTCGCATGAACTGCGTGTGTTTGTCTACCCTTGTTGAGTTGATGAGATATCTTGGGGTTTTCTCTGTTTGTGAGATGCATTTGCCCGGCTCCCATCCATGAGGTGATTTTGGATGGGAAATTATTGCTTCCACATTCATATCTTTCTAGAGCCCTTGTTCTCTAGATAGGTGTTGGTCTCGTAGCTGTGGCGATGGCTTGAAAGAGGGACACTTCACTCTTGTGCCCCCCCTATCGTTGGCGGTTACATTATTGTATGAGGGGGGTTTCCCCCCCTCCGCTAGATTTATTCTGACTGATCATACTGTAGGTCTTCCTGTTATAGATCGTATCATACAGAAGGTACCATGGCAGAGTTTTCAAGTCATGCGCAGATTTGCACGAGAGGCATTGCAGAGTGTTAGGGATTCAACCTCATCAATGAGAATTTTTTCAATTGTTTTTCACTCGTATATGAAATCATGGGTAGCAACTAATTAATTGGCATTCTCCATGTATATATCTTGGCTACCATTAATTATCTTGAGAAATCAATGACAACCATTCTAGAAATTATCTTCTATATTCAATAAGCTATCAAGACATGTCCAATTCAAGTTATAATTATTATTAGTTTAAGGAGAATCTCAAGAAACTCTATTATACAGATGAAAAACCATTTTATCCAACATACATTCAGAAAACATTAGGAAAATCTTGTTCTCATGAAATCTCACAAACAAGTTGGAGCCAATGTCCAACAACTGAAGTTTAAATATTTCACATCCTAAATCTGAATACAATTAAATACTTGATAAAATACTGTAGCTGAAAATTAGTAGTCGAAGAGGTTCTCCCACTCTTGTCTCCCATCCAACTCCCCCCTTTCTAACCATGAATACTTCACCGGTACCTCCCAACCTATGCTAGGGGTACTCTTCTTCCCTCTCAACCCCCTAAGCCGTAAAGGGGCCATGCACAACCACAACCATGAAACTCTTTCTCCTAAATCACCTCACAAGGTTGAGCTACCACTCTCTCTTTTCGAGTTGGGTATCCCAACTCTCACAAGAAAAATCAGTCAAGAAATTATGGGAAAACAACTTTGCGCATACCAGTCATCCCCCATTCCTCTTCTCAGCCATTAATTTTATAATTTTTTCCTTAGTGACCACTTTCCATTTACATGTTTAATCTGTTCTATTAAAAAATATTTTGGAATTATTCCCCCTATACAGTTGTCACTTATTCCCTTAGTTGCACCAATAAATTCACTTAATTAATTTAATTAAATGTCCAATTCCCTCACCCATCCTAAAAGAGATCCTAAAATTACTCCTAGCTATCCCTTTATTCCCTCTATTTTCTTTTTAAAGACTGATGCCTTTCTAAAACTTACTTGTGTTTAATTTAGGAAAGTTATTTAGTTAGACTAGACTAGATTCTTTTCTATGCCTCCACATTCCTTTTTACATTCATTTCCTTTCTTATCTTAATTTACAATTTAGTATTTCTTTCACATAATCATATAATTAATCTTTAGATAAAATGTTTCTCTTTTAATTCCTAACTTGATTTTTCTTCATCTCCCTTTTATTAATTTATTATTTAGGTTTTAGTCTTCTTACCCTATTTAGACTTAGGATTAGAAATTTTAAGGGGATTTTATAATTAATAAAAATTACTCATTTAATAATTACTTTAAGGTTGACCATGTCAAAACAATTATTGTTTTCTAGGCACCTAGGTTTGTTGACTCACCTTTATTAAAATAGTGACATGCCCTTCAAGAAGCACTTCGTGCTCCAAGGGTGTCACTCTCATTTATTCATGTTTTAATTATGCAACATTCCCTTCAATATGCACTACGTACTCCGAGGGTGCCACTCACCTTTAACTGATTTTGCTAATTTTCCAACACTTGGAGTCAATACTCCATCAAGTGAACTTGTGAGAGACTAAGGGCCCCTAAGGAATAAGGAAACTTCCTTATTGTGTGCCACTTAGAATCTTCATGAGATATTGTATCAGTCCTCCCTCATGTCATTGTGGATCTCTCAAGATAGGTAGTCGTTAACCTAAAATTCGATCCACGTTGAGAGTGCTAGTAGGTTGTGGCATGGGTTTTTCCACACCTCTCCCTCAATACCTGGTTATTGTGCATGGCCCCTTTACTCCTTATGTGAGTCTGATTAGCAAGGAATCATCATCTTGCATCCATCAATGAAGCACTGTCAACCATCCATAAACAACATCATAATATACCCAATCAAATGTCACATATGCTTTAATAGAAATAACCAAACCATATACAATCCACTCCTTGACTTGATCTGGAGTCCAAAGAGGTCCTTTGATGCCATCGACATCCTCAATTTGTCAAGTGTCTTGCACACTCAGGAGAAACTTGTCAATAGCACATGTCTATACATAGATATCAAATAACATAACATCATAATCAAACTACATCATCGTTTAAATCCATAAGCGAGACAGACAACCATACACAAAACCATATCACTTGCACACAAGTTCCCTTAAATAAATTAAAATCATGTTCGCGGAAGAGTGGAATGTTACATACACTCTCTCTTAGTTTAAACTTCATCCTGAAGCTTCACAGTATGTGTAGTAATAAAGTATCTAACAAGATATAATATGTCTAACTATCAAACAAAAATGGAAACTATTGGCACATATCATATGCGTCCTGCTAGGTAGCCAAGTGTGGACTATAATGTCGCACTGGACCTTGACCTGATCGAATGTTCGACATCGTAGATATCGAATTTGATGGTTCAGAATGTGCATTGGATTCTCTATGAGTGTACCCTCTTCCAACTCCTACAAGGAACTCATGTCAATCACATGCGTAGGATCACTAACATAATGTCGTGAAACAGATACAGATAAACATCATTCCTACGCCTCCAAGAATGAGGTAAGGCCAATCCATAGGCAATGTAATCCTTCCTTGCACAACTTTGAAAGGTCCCACTACCTAGGAGATATTTTATCACTCCTTACAAACTTAATCTGACTCTGGTGTGGTTTCACCCACAAGAAAACTCGGTCACCAGCTTCATAGTTGCGGTCAATGTGATGCACATCAACATAACTATTTTTCTGATCTTGCGTGTCTGAAACCTTTGTCTTATCATTTTCAATTGTTCTACCATTTCATGGATCATATCTGGTCCCACCAGGACCTATCCTCAAGTATAATCCAATTCAATGGCGTCTGACATGGTCTCCCATAGAGAAACTCAACAATGTCATACTAACACTACCTTGATAGCTAATGTCGTATGTCAACTCTACCAATGGCGAGAAATGTCCCCAACGTTTATGTGTGACCATTACATACACATGCAACATATCTTCCCAAAATTTGGTTTGTTATTTATGTCTGCCAGTCGGTCTTAGGGTGATACGTTGTACTAGATTTAAGCTGGGTCCCCAAGGCCTCTTGGAAACTAGTTCAAAAATCATCCTGTAAACACCAATCCTCTATCAGATATGATTCTTTTTGCCATGCTAGGCAGTCTCCCAATATCACTGACAAATTCTATCTATGTTTGGTGCCTCATACGTCATACGCACAGGAATAAAATATGCACTCTTTGTCAGAGTGTCAACTACCACGAAAATCGAGTCATGCCTCCTTGTCGTCAATGGAAATTCAACAATAAAGTAGATCGAAATGGCCTCCCATTTAGACTTTGGAATGACGTGTGGTTGCAGTAATCCAACCAAATGTCTATGTTCAACCTTCACTCGCTGACATCCTAGACACCTCGCCACATAGATAACGATGTCTGCCTGCATTCCTTTCCAAAAGAATAAGGGCTTAAGGTATGCCCTCATCTTTGGGACTCCTGGATGAGCCATGTACACCTCTCTATGAGCTTCTCTCAAGATATAAGTTCTCGATTCGACGTTAGGTGGTACGTAAATCCGGTTATTATTCCTCATCAATTCGTCGTTGTCCAAATTATATCCTTCAAGTTTTTGTACCCACATGGTATCTCGTCTGAAATTTTCCTTAACCTCTTTATACCCGACATCGTCACGTTGTATTTAGAATCCTTTCTCAAAGATTCATATGAAGAGGTATCACCGAAAACATGTGAGGTATCTGCTTCAACGCATCTTCTACTCTATTCACCAATCAATTAATTTACTTAACCTCAAATTGTTTTGGCTAAGTAATCTTGATCAATGCCTTTGTCGCGCATTCATGTCACTTTGCGTAAAAATGTACTGCAAACCATAGTGGTCTACTTTTAGTTAAAATTTTGTCCCAACAGGTAGTGTCACCATGCTCTTAGGGCGTACACAATGGCCAATAGGAAACCAAATGTGAGGTGGATTCTCACACTTAATTAATTTATTTTCCATAAATAATAATAATAATTCATGTGCACTTGGTATTTTGGCCTTCATGTAATATATCCCTCCTCGACATTGACTAGGGATTGTGACATAGGTTATTTCATGGTGTCAAGGTGTATGAGACACTTATATGACACTTTATGACACTTAGGGCGAGGTACCTATGTGTGCAAATTTCATGTGTTACACATGTATACATATTCATCTTTTTTTTTCTTTTATTAATATGAATAAATATCATGGCATTTACAAAATATATACATAAAATGGAGAAAAAACATAATGCACTAAGATAAGAGAGGGACTATATATCCTAGGTTATAGAATACATGTAGTTGTTTGTGAAATATGCCTTTGTATGTGTAGTAATAAGTAAAAAATTATATCTTAACAACAATTAATATTAACTATCATAGATCAATCTTAAGAGTTATTATTTATGTTTAAATAAACAATTATAATTGAATCACCAAAAAAAGAAACACCTCAACTATATATAGATGGTGAAGGAAGAATCCAAAGGGTGTTGGAGATGCATATTCTAATTACATCCACTCAGAAACACCCCTTTACAACTTAAAATATCAACACTATCAAAGTGGTAAGAACAAGGAGATACAAATTGAAAAGCAAAGTACATAACACATACATAACTTATAGTTTAACAACGAGAGTGCATTGTAAGCCTAATGTCTTATCTTGTGCAACTTCTTATTTCCTAGATTTCTTTTTCACATCTACTCTTGTGTCGAGGGTTCCATGGTAGCAATGTTGTGATTGGTTCCACTGTGGATCCCCTATAGATTTGAGATCTTATGTTCTCTTTTAAAGATTCTATCACCATTTCTTGTCTTTCCTTTTCAATCTTATAATGTCAATTTCATTCATTTTCATCATGGATTAATCCTTCTTTCATGAAATTAAATAAAGATTGGACATTTTTCTAACTCCATAGGAAAAAACTTATCCTTTCAAAAAAATTTAATACCTAAATCTCTTTTTTTCTATCTACAATATATTTATATATATAAGTGCAATATCTTTAAGTTTATTATTAAAAACAATAGTCTAAAAAACAACTCTTAACCATTTCCATTCACCCGTTTAATGCTGATTCAATATATATAATATTTACCGTGAGTTAGATGCTGAAAAGTCAAGGCATGTATATACTTGTAGTTGGGCGTGCGATCACCCTTCTTTTGCCTCGTCGATTCCAACCAAATGTTGATGCCGACACGTGTAGGATTTGGCGTCGATTAAGCTCTTATAATACAAATGTCGTGGGGCTCGACTAGGCATTAATCTCAATATCGTGGGGCTCGACTACCCAAAGAGTGTATGGCGATGCACCGTTTGCAAGGCTGTGCAGAGCCTAGTCTTTGTAGGAGCTTATTTGCAAGTGGCATGTTAAACCCTACGCATATCCATGATCAAGTGGCATGTTAAACCCTACGCATAAGAGTGAGTAATTAGCATTGGAATGAGCAAGATGAATTAACCCTGGATATTATAATTAGGATTGGAATTAGTCAAATGAATTATATTAACTCAAATAAACTTATCTTATTTACAAAATTTTAAGGGATATTATATTTTATAAACAATTTATTATAATTCTCTTTTGTATTTATTTTATTTTATTTAAACATGTGAAAAGACAACTACTCTACATATTCATTTTTATTTTTTTAGAATATATTTAAAGATAACCACTCTACTTTGTATTCATTCTTATTTTTTTTGAATATATTTATTTTATTGAAATATGTAGAAAGGTGACCACCTTACATATATTTCATTTGTACACATGTTCTTAGCTATTAAGAAAAAATGTACATAAATATTATTATACAAAATAGATGTTTAAATAGAAAAAATGAGTATCTCTTTGTATATAAACCTAATAAAAATGATACTTACACTTCTCCCTCATTTCACAACCACCTACAAACATACTACAACTTAAAACCCTTCTTTTTAAGTAGTACCACCTGACTTTTCATGGATTCATTTCAATTGGTTGTCTAGGTAAGTCTCAATTTTAAAAAAATATATAAACCAAAAATATGAACTATTTCTTTAAAATTTGATATATTAAAATTTTAATTTGATGCATTTATTAAGATTGATATATAAATTTGTAAATTCTTTTATATTTGATAGTAAATTTTGTTGGAGAAACTTTTGATTTCACATATAAAATTAAAATTAAATATTATTAGAAAAGACATGATTATTAAGAAAATATATATTAGTTTTTTTAGGATTACAATTATAAATAAAAATGTTAATTGAAATAGATTACCTCAATATCTATATAAATAAATTTCACAAATTCAACTTCTAAGTGAAATGATAATTTTTTTGACAAGTTCAAGGCTGAAATGAATTGAAAAATGATAGATCCACATGAAATTCTACATATTTAACATTTATTTGTCATTAAATTTTGATATATTAAATGTTTAATTTAATGTATATATTAAAACTAGTATATAATTTTTAAATTCTTTTTAAATTAATAATAAATTTTAATTGAAAAAGTATTTTTCACATATGAAATTTAGTTAGATTAAATGTTATTAAAAAATATATAATTTTATTAAAAAGATAATCACAAAATAATATTTTATCTGAAATAGACTATCTATAAAAAATTTCCATAAATTTAACTTTGAATGGAAAATGACATATCACCAACTTAACTTTAAGTAGAGTGTCATTAAATTTCAATATATTAAATCTTTAATTTGATATATATTAAGATTAGTATGAAAAATTTTAATTTTTTTTGGATTTGCTAATAAATTTTAATTACAAAAATATTTGGTTTCACAAAAAAATTTCAACTTAATTATTTTTAGAAATATTTAACTTTATTGAAAAGACAACTAAATCAAAGAAAAAGAATATAAATGTACAACTTTAATGGACATATTCATATAAAACATTATGCAAAAGTTCAACTTTGAATTGAAAAATGACAAATAACTTTATTGAAGAGACAATTTTTATAAAATACTTAACTTTATTGAGGAGACAACTAAACCAAAGAAAAAAAAATGTAAATGTACTACTTTAATAGAGATGTTCATATAAAAATTTATTACATATGTTCATATAAAAATTTATTACATAAGTTCAACCTTGAATTGGAAAATGATCCATGACTATTACATATTAGATTATTTTTCATTTGACACTAAATTACTAGTAAAAAAAAATTTAATTGAAGAAATATTTAATTTCACATATAAAATCTAAAATTAAATTTTATTAAAAAATACGTACTTTATTGAAAATATAAATATAGAACAAAATGTGCTACATCAACGACAGAGATGTCCATATTAAATTTTTGCACAAGTTAAGCCTTCAATGGAAAATGACGAACAAAATGTACTACCTCACTGGAAATGTACATATAAAATTTCTGCGCAAGTTCAACCTTCATTGGAAAATGACATGAAGCTCTACGTATTCACATGGAGCTGTCTTTTGAAGACATTCGAAACCTTTAGTATTACGACTCTTTCTTTCACTGTGTATTTCTTTTTGACAAATGGATCCCATGTGAATTACGTTCGACCTAACCTACCACGTTAGGTCGAACGTAATTCACATGCTCAACTCCTATAAAATGCGTATAACATGCTCTGAAAAATAAGTTAAGTTTTGAGTTTGTGTGTAATCCAAGATTCTTTAACTGAAAATTAAGTTAAACGTTGAGTTTGAGTATAATCGAAAGTCTGTTGGAGACCTGATTAGCAAGCCAATCTTATCCAAACAGACGGGAAGGAACCAATTATTTCACGACGCTGTGGATATATATTAAAGCCCTACAGCTGGGCTGTATGGGTATAAATTGGAGGAGGCTGTATAAATGGGTATACATTTGCAATTATTTTATTTCTTTACAGAAAACGATATATACTTGGGTGGACGTTCTCATATTTCTTCAAGTATCAGAGCAAGGAGCCATCCTTTCCCAGTGAGGCGAAGTGTTTCTGCATGAGTTGGTAAGAGATATACAATTCCGTTAAATCTGTGATTGGTGAATATATTGTTGATGAAATACGTGATTGGTGAATACATTTTGGGAGTGATGGTCAAAGGTTTTTTCCAGAAAACAAATTGAATTTGTGGTGAATGATCTAGTAGATGCTTATACAAATTGTTTGACAAAATTGTTCCCTCTTAGATACTCATACACTTTGTTTTGAAAAATTACAATTTTGTTTCGAAGGATAAGGATAATTTATATTTTCTTGTTGTGTATCGAGTAGATGATTATGGATTTGATGTAAAATAAAATGGAAAATACAAATGAAAAGGTCACAACATACTAATAGTTGCAACTAATCAATTAAAACTCAAACACATACATAGATCTGAGGTGATGTTATTTAACTATCTGACAAACACATACATAGATCTGAGGTGATGTTATTTAACTATCTGACCTGCTTACAAAGATGACAGCCCCAAAGAGTCTAAGCCCCTCTCTACAACAAATTACAAATCCCAAGAATACCAAAAACACCCTCACAAGAGTATTGTCCACTACAATAAATCAATTCATCTCCCACATTCCACACACAATCCCAACAAGGGAGATTGGAGGCTCCAACCAAGAAATATGACTCCCATGTAGGTAAAATCAATCCCTTTCTAGAGATATATTCCCCCCAACATAATTTTGCAGCCTCATACAAGTAAACACAACCGAGTGGGTAGGAAATTGACCCATCTACAAGTGATTTCAACCCAGATGAAAAATATTTTGGCATAGAAGAAGAAAAATTTTCTCCCTCTAATGTAACCTTACCCTCTCAATCACAAACTTGACCCCACAATAAGAAACTCATCTCCAATGAAGAGATCTAACCAATCAATAAGAAACTTGACCCTCATACAACTAGAACTTAACCACCAAGTGAGAAATATTGGTTTCCACTTGATGAGAAACTCAACCACAATGAAGAACAATGAGAGATCCATATGATCTCACCTCTACGGTCGGATAGGGTGGATAGTTTCATTACCAAACTCAACATTCTTCTCTAGAGGTTTTTGTCCCAAGAGCCAAAGCTACAAGAGCTCTCTCCAATTCATTTTTTAGAAAATAGGAATGCATAATGAGAGACAACACCCTCATTCCTATTTTATTTCCTCGTTCGCCCTTTTGTCGACCATTTTACCCTTTTAATAAAGTAAAGTGACTTTATAAAATCAAAATCACTTAAAACACCTTTCCATTTAATTACTCAATGTCACTTTTTTTAAATATTGTTTTTTCACCTCGTTGGCATAAAATAATTAATTTATCCCCTTTCCTTCCACTAACTATAACCTATAGGAATCACTTAAGATATTATGTAAATCTCTTAGAGTGATCGTTTTGAAAGGGACATTGCATCATGGTCCAACAAAATATTCCATAGGAGTGTCGTGGCATTCTAATAGAGGTCAACGATGCACCAATACTTGACTTCCTGAGATCTAGAGACTCTACACTACTACATACTGAATAATTTGTGATGACCACTTGCGACAAAACTACTCTTTCATCGCAACATGCAAGAGAAAAAGTTCAATTTTTCTAAATCCACCCCATGTTCGTTGCTATCTTGATGCATGTAGTTTGACTAAAATATTACAGTCAATGTTCGTCACAAGAGCGATGACTGTAGTTTGTTCATCGCAAGAGAGATGACTCACCTAACCTTAAAATTGACCGTTAAAATGACCTAAAATAAATAGGTGGAAAAATAAATATTTTTAGGTCAATATCATCGCAATTGCGACGATAGTGACCTAAAATTTGACTATAAATATTTGACGATTTAATTATGTTGCGACAAACTTTCTATAACAATGATGGTTTCAATTATGTAAAACCAATAGCTTAAGGAGTACTTAGTTTAAGGATTATCATCTCATGTGTGTTATACTCATAATAATCCTTAGAGAATTGGAAAGAAAGACTACATGAAGTATCGACAAGAAAAATTACTAGGATTACCTGCACATTAGGATGGATTGGGACTGAGATATGTGAACCTCCAAGGTATGATAGATTAACTAGTGTAGTTTCTTTTATAAGAGAGTTTGTATTGAAAATTTAATATCAGAAGATATTACTAGCTTTGGATGTTGTGCTACAAGAAACCCCTGTGAGATGGTGGGCTATGCACAAGGATGGAATACAAATCTGGAAACAACGCAAAAGGTTATTACAAGTCATATTTTGAACAACGAATGAAATTATCATGCCGAAGTATAATGGGTTAAGCTTCCCATCACACCATATTATGAAGTTTACCACAAAGTGGATATCAGTACCTCAACAAGGATGGATGCATTTATTTGAGCATACCCTGGACACTACTTCACAAAATTGGTACATAGAACTAGAAGTGCACAGAGGGACGAGATAATGGCAAGAGTTGACTAGGAATTTCAAGGTAATGTTCAGTTTTGAAAATAATAATCCATTAATTGACTCAGCCTTTCAGGTTATCAAGAAAAATATTTTTTTGACAAAAGTCTTGATGGATAGTACACCTAGAGTTACTGAGAGAGTTGAAGAAGTCTTGCACTACTATAATGTTGTTGAAGAAAATCAAGAGGATGAAGACACAAAGAATTTGCAAATACCACAAATTGAAAGGGAATGCCTAGTAGAAGGACCAAAGATTTATTCAAATATATATGCAAATCCTCTAAGAACACAAAAATTTAACATTGGTATAGAAGATAAGATGAATTTTTCCAACATAGGAGACGACTCAAGCAATGAGAAAATCGAGAATATTGTTGACTTGCTGCACAAATACCATGATTTGTTTCAACTACAATATCATAGATGAAAGGAATCACTGGGGAGTTAGGATAAATGAATATTTCATAGAATCCAAATTCCAAAACTGTGAAGAAGAGACCGTACAGAATGAACTAGATGTATAAGCAAAATGTAAAAGAAGAGATAGACAAAATGTTAGAATATGAAATTACAGAACCTGTTCAAGCATTGGAATGGATCAGTCTCGGACTATTAGAACTAGTATAACTTGAGGAAGATTGATTTTTCAAGAAATAGACTTCGTATTACTCGATGAAAAAAAGTTTTTGCAGCACCGAGGGAAGTTACAGATGCATTGGTTAGGACCATATGTGATCAGGTTTGTGACAGACACATGTGTTGTCTAGTTGGAGAAACTGAATAGAGAAGTTCTGGAAGGACTCATTAACAATAGTCGAATGAAAATATATAGGAACAATACACCATACATTTGAGGGTGTCAAATGTGTTATGGTTTCTAGATATCAAGAGGAGTGTTCTCTTATTCTCAGAGATTGAAAAGAAGGGATACCATATATTGTTTCGAGATGGAAAATTATTATTTGTACATAGAGAATCTAGCTTTGGTTCAACAGTGGTACTTGGAGTTAGGAAGGGTAAACTATATAGGAATAAGGGATAGCCTATGCATTTTGTGACCAATAGTATCAAAGAGATATATTAGGAGGACTAGGTAGCTCCACCATTGGTGAGGAAGGTGTCCCCAGTGATATCACGGGTTCAAAGAGAGCATGTAGCTCCACAAATGATGAGGAAAATAGCTCCACTAGGAGTCTCATCTCATAGGAAGCCAAAGTTTAGAGGGATTCAACCTTCAGGATATAGTATGAATGAGAATCTTCTCAGGAATGTTTAGAGGAGATTAGAATTCAGAGGAGGTCGGTAGGTTTAGAGAGAGAAAATGTATCTGAAGATTGTGCAAACTTAAAGGGAGTCAGGTTTTAGATGGAGCATGAGAACTCAGAGGGATACCAATATTAGAGAGAGTCAATTGGCTTAGAGAGAGAGTCAACGATTCAAAGGTATTTTACCCTTAGGATTTGGTGGGAAAGAGGCATATTCCATGACTGAAGGGTATATTTCATGGGTTGAGGAGACCAAGAAGGAGGTTCAAAGGAAGGTGGCCTCTACAACATGTGAGAATCCATTTAGGATCCATTTGTTTCATCAAGTTTTGCTAGAGTGATAGAGGAGGAAACTAGTCGGGAAGACCAGGGAGTAGGGTTTTCTTTAGTCATAGAGGGAGTAGCCAATGAGACAGATTGGACAATAGGATTTGCTTCGATGACAGAGGGAGAATCTAGTCGAGAGGATTGGAGTGCAACTATGGTAGAAAATATAGTATAGGAGACGAAGACACTTCTATTATGGGAGATAGAGGTACATCGAAATTATGGTGGATGGGATAACTACCTTGTTAAAAGGGAGTGTTTATGATATTGTAGCTTTGAGGGGTATTCCAACAAGAGGGAAATGTTTTAGGAATGTGGGAATCTTCGTTAACACCAGATAAGCACTTGGTTTCAATAAAATAGACCCTGGAATGAGGCTAGGGTCTCATGGGCAAGTTGATGGGATTTGTGGTCTTGTGTGGGGGTGCAACACCCATAAAGAGGAATACAATATTATAATTATTGTTAAGATAGAAGGGGTTCCTAAACTCACAGATTGGATTTGTATATAAAGGAGAGAAGTAATCGTCACATTTTCACATTGTGAGAGAATGGAGTTAGCATAAGTGAGTGAGCACTTGTGCTAGGATACTTGGTGATTTCATCAAAGGGATATTTTTCAATTATCACAATATGACCTAGGAGAGAGGAAGTTGTAGAGAGAGAATCGTATGAAGGTGGGAGTACAAGTTTTATGTACATGTATGTGGGTTACAATGGGGTGAATCATGTATGTACATGGGATGAATGTAGGAGCAATCATGCATATGAAGATCATAGAAAAGGAAATCATGTATGTGCTCAGGTTAAAGTAAGTTGAATTGCATTCATCCGCAAAATGTTTCTGGTTAGGGGAAGGTATGTACATGATGATAGTAAAGGTGATGTTGACATGATATACAAGTGGACTGCAGTAGATTTGTTGGTAGAGGAATTTTCTAGGATTTTTTGAGGTTTGGTTTTTATGATTTCTTTTTTATGTTGGAAGATAATATTGTCCTCAATTTTGGTGAAATTATATTGATTGAAGGGATTGGTTTTGTCCTCAAATTTGGTAATATTTGTCATAGATGGAAGAGTTGGTTTTTCCCTCATAATTTTTGAATTTGATAAAGTGATCTAGAAGGATCTAGGGAAAATCTTAGAAGTTTCATAAGTGTCCCATGAGGCTTAGAATGGCCTCAAAAAATGAGAAAGCGAAAAAATTCAAAGACCTCAAATCTCAGAAAAACCAAAATCAACATGAAGAGTGGGTCCTAAGATTTCCAACGACGTAAACGATTTGTCAAACAGAGTTATGAATCAAAATATATTCACAGTCAAAGTTTTGGTCACCCTAACCTAGCCGGCAGGGATGAGTCAACATCCATACTATTGATGTCAGAAAGATTACGGATAAAGTCAACATATGTAAATGGTACATGGCATAGTTAGAGAGAGACATGTATCATGATGATGTGGCAACACCAGAGGCTGCCACGTGTCACACACTTTTAGCATTTTTAGGTCGACATGTGGACCAATGAAAAAGTGCCACATGGTAGTCCATAAAATGACATGGTAAGTTGTTTAGGACTTGGAAGACATGTGGCATAGATAAAGTGTAACACTCTATTTCTACTAGTTTATAATTATAACTATATTGGCCAAGGAACTATGGCAAACTCAAAGGTGTGAATGTTTGATTTGAAGGACCTTTGTATAAAAGGTTGATGAATGTAAATTATGTTAGGAAATGGATACATGTTGTGATATTGTTGGAAAGGCGATGTGCTAAGAGAGACCATGAATTCTATGAAAAGGTGGTTTCTTTAACCTCCACCGAACTAGTACTTTGCTGGATTTAATTGCTTAGGATCATAACAACCCTCTAACCCAGGAATGAATTACAGTCAGGATGGTAGTTCGGAGACCTCCTCAAGAGTTAATGAGGGGATGGGGAAGACCAACCATCTGTAAGGCTTCCATACCTGACGATGGACTAGGAATTTGAGCTACACACAATCTTGTCAAGGAAGGCAAGAAAGGAAGCATGGTGGGTTGAGGAAGACCTGTGAAGAGTACAGAGAGGAGGGCGTAAGCTCTCAGGTCTAAGGAATGAATGAGAAAAATGGGAGCGAGTTATGATTCCATATAATATTAACTGAGTCGAGAGAAAGAGAGTAACCTTCATCCCTATCTATTTTTGTATTGGTAGAAGGAGAGTAAACTTCGTCCCTAACTTTTGTTGAGTTGGAAGAAAGAGACTAAATCTCAAAGCATCCTGGTGATTGAGGGTGGCCAGTGGTAAAGCCATTAGGAGTTACTGAGCCTATGGTTGGGTGGAAATGAGGACCCCTTTTAATAGTTGCAGCATGCCTTATGTTTCTAATAAGTGTTTTCATGTATTGTCCTCTGAATTGGAAATAATGGATGCATGTGTATATTTATGTGTTTATAATTTTTTTTTGCATTGAAATGATTAAGTTATGAGTATGCGTTTGTTCCCTTGATAACTTATTCTTGTACTTGATTTTCCATATGCTCCAGTTTAATCCCTTGAAGGAATTTCTCCCCGAAAAATTACATCACAGTCCCAGAATCAGAGAAAGCCTCTTGGAACTTCTACCATCTCGGTAATATCATGCATTTACCTTGCCCTATTTTAGAGCTTAAAGTTTTGCAAGTTAGGGAGGCGTTTCCTTCATACCAGTAGTCTAAGAGACTTTGAACTCACGCCCGAGTCCTTAACCAAAAACCTGACTAAGAGTATATTTCATATCCCAAGAGTCATATGGAGGTCCATGTGACCTTGGTCTAGGAAGCTTGTGCTAAAAGGCGTTATCTCATGAAGGTTTCAGAACTTTGGGATTTTGAAGCTCTAAGGTGTCAAATTTCATGATAGTCAAATTTATCGGAACTACTAGAGTAACGAGAGTCGTAGATGAGTTAATAACCCAATAATGGATATGGATGTGAGTCGTTCATTGGGAGGAGAAGGTATCCCATTCGTCAGATCGACTAAAATATACACTAGAGTTAACAATTCAAACACCAGTCGCTCGATTAAATCAATGGTTGGGAATCATTGTAGAGCGCAGAGGTGAAATTAGTGGACATGCTAGTTCGTAGCCCGCAATTCACCAACACCATTGATCTCTTCGGGTTGGAGGACGAACGACCATTATTTGACCGAGTTGGATGAGTAGTTTTAGATTGCAAAGATTCAACTCATTGATAAAGAGTGAGAACATTGGGGCCCTGCAATCATTGTGAATTGTCGATCGATGAAAAGATCGATATTGGCCAAATCATTACTATTAGACCTAGAAAAGTTGTTAGGTGGATAATTGTGACCTCCTTTGGAAATCCACAGAGTACCAGAGTTGGTCTATGCTATCGATATGAGAGTAGGGACACATGGCAGAAATCCATCGACTTCAGGTGTAAGCACTCTGGGAGAAAGCGAGTGGGGAAGGGTTGAAACTCTCGAAGGTTGAAGGGTCGAAGTGATTTGTAGTCACCGATCTATGGGAGACACATGTTGATGGATCGTCGAATTTGGGTGTAAGCACTCCAATGGAAAGGGAGTGTGGAGAGGTTGACACTCCCAAAGCCTAAAGAGCCAAAGTAGATCTAAGTCATCCAAGCCAAAGGGACAGGGCTCGTCAAATCCTGGACTTTGGAGGAAAGTCACTTCGAGTGAAAAGGGGGTGAGTTGAACAAGAAACTCATGAAGGAAGGAGAGCCAGATTCCATATGATTCATATGTTAGTTGAGGATAGGTGTCACTATATCTTCCATTTCGGAATATAGCCACTTTGGAGGAAAGTGGTGTCACGAGAGTTGAGAACTCCTGAAGTACATCGTGACCATCGATTCGAAAGAGCCATGCGTCGACATACCATTGACTTTGGATGAAATCACTTCAGGAGAAAAGGTGGTGTGGGCATCTGGGACTCCCAAACATCGAAGTCCCGAAATGGACCCGAGCCATTGATTTAGATGGACGTGCAGCGCTTGATTTGTAACTCCAGGTATAATTTACTTCGGAGGAAAAAGATGTAGGAATGTTTGAAATTCCAAAACGTTGAAGTCCCGAAGTGAATCAGGGCTATCAAAATCCCCAAGGACATGCAACAACAGATTGTGAACTTTGGAGGTTTTCCACTCGATAGGATTCGTGTGGTGGTCGTCTTTTTGCCTATTGTCTTGGTGTCTATTCATAGCCCGCAGTCATATGAAAGTATAAAGGAATGAAAAAACTCGACGACTTAGGGAGAGGATATCATCCTTCTCTGAGCTCGTCTCAAAGCATGGAGATCATGGATAGAAAGATATGGAAGATAATAATGGAATAAATACCCCTTAATCAAGGTATTGTTCTCTCAAGAAGGAAGAAATATTTATGCCCTATCGTGGGTGTGTTACAAATTGGTATCAGAGCATGGTTATAACACTTGGCCTTCTTGGGCTCATGGATGAGTCACTTAAAAACCATATTTAGAGTACTTTTAAGAGTGACAACCTATCTTACCTCTTTCTTAAAAGATCTCGGTTAAACTATTATTAAGAAAAATAATGAAACTTTCTACTGTGTGTGTGCATTTAAAGAAATTTGAACTGTGTATTGTTCATAGGATAACAAAAAGTGTTTTTTCAACACTCAAGCAATCAACAAATCATGGGAAAACTTCAATTCTAAAGGATGGTGACATGCTATGAAGAGGGGGATGACTCCCACAATAGAGACAAAGAATCTGATGAAAGGAGGGTGGTGGAAACCCCTTCGGATCTGGCTAAAACAGTAAGGAGCCTTAGGGCCAAATTACAGAGTTGCAAGGATGAAAATGAGAAATTGATAAAGAAGAAAGAAAAACAAATAGAAATTAACGCATTCTTGCTACAGAGCTTATCCGACATACAGAGGAAACTACAGCATGAACCTGCAACCAGTCATGTGGACCGATGACATGTGAAGAGAAGTCAAAGTCCACCTGAGATCCTAAAACATGGCCCCATAAGTGACCACACTAGGATAAATACCTTGAAGAAGGCCCAACCTAGAGGTAGGGGACACTCATTGGGATATTCCTATGGAAAGGAAGTTGACTACTCTGAGGGATCTTCTAGTAGCAAAACTAGCTCACGTTCTCAAAGGAAAGGAAAGAAGCAAAAGTGTTCCAAAAGTTGTGATCCATAGGAATTCAATAAAGCCAAGCCACCCTCTTTCAATTGAGAGATTACGATACGGGAAGAGGCTGAAGCTTGGTCGCTTGGTTTAAATAAATACTTTAGATTCCATGATTACTCTTAAAACTTTAAGGCTCGAATAGCCATCTTCAACCTAAATGGAAATGTTTCCATTTGGTGGGAAGACCTTAGGAATGTGAAAGGAGTCCATGAGAAGGAATTTCCATGGAAACAATTTGAGAAATACTTTAGGAAGAAGTATTTGTTAGAGAAATACATGGATGGGAGGACTAAGGAGTTCTATGAACTCAAGCTCGGATAACTCACCTTAGATGAATATGTCAATAAATTACTTGAGCTACTAAGGTATGTACCCTACATAAAGGATGAAAAGATAAAATTACAACGATTTATTAGTGGGTTACCTCAGACCTACTAGGACGGGATTTAGTTTGACGAAGAAAAGACCTTAGAAGAGACCATCTGAAAGGCAAGGTATTGTTATGAACAATTCAAGAGTAAGACATGACCTCACGAGGATTGGAGGAAGAATAGTAGTTTGGGATTCAAGAAGAAGGGGTTTAAATCCTCAAGATTTAAGAACTATGGGAAGAGTTATAGGAATAACCTTCCTACTATGAGTGTGTATCCGAAAAATTTCCCCTCTCAAAGTGGAAATAAACCTTTTGAGGAAGTTCCAGGAAATATTAATAACCCAAAGAAAGAACCCTTAAAATGTTGTGGTTGTAGAGAAGAACATCGGTTGAGGATTGTCCACACAGGAAACAAAGAAATAGGAGAGTATATTATATCCATGAGGCTACCATAGTCAATGATGTGTCTAGGAGAATTCCATGAATTTATGTAGCCTTGGACAATAATCAAGTTGAACACCAAGCTTCAGTGGTGGAGATGGAAGGTATGATTTCCAACCATCAAATTTCTATTTTAATTGACCCTGGATCTAATTTGAGTAATGTGGCTCATTAGATTGTTGATAAGTGTAAACTACAACCAGTTAGACATGTTAATTCATGGTTGGTACAACTAGCAACTGGGACCAAACGGAGAGTAGCATAGGCCATACCATGTTTCCAATTCATCATGGATGTATTTCCCACCCAAGCGACCCTTAACATACTTCCCCTGGGATCTTATGACTTGTTGATTGGTATGGACTAGTTGGCTTCTTATAAAACTAAGTTGGACTATTACCATAAAACTTTAGAATGTGTAAATAAAGAAGAGAGAAGGATAACCCTCCAAGGGATTCAGAAGCTTGTCTCAGTGACACAAATATTAGCTCTTCAAATGAAAAATTATTGCAGAAAGGGGTGTCCTTTATATGCAACATAGATGTTGGAATCTATTGAGGATGAAAAACAAAACCTAGAGGACCACCCCATATTAAGATAATATAAATACGTGTTTCCAGGAGAGGTACCAGGACTACCTCCAAGAAGAGACATTAACTTCTCGATAGAACTTGCACCAGGAGCAGTGCCAACATCTAGAATGCTCTATAGGATGACTATGCCAGAGTTGGTTGAGCTCAAGCTACAACTAAAGGAGATGATGGAAAAAGGCTACATCCGACCCAGTGTATCTCTGTGGGGAGCACCCATCATTGTTTTGAAAAATAAAGATGACACATTTCGACTGTGCATAGACTATAGACAACTCAATAAGACAACCATAAAGAACAAGTACCCCTTACCAAGAATCGATGTCTTGTTCGACCAATTGGGAGGTGCTCCCGTTTTCTTGAATATTGACTTAAGCTCTAGATACCATCATGTCTGAATTAAGGATGAATACATCCACAAAACATCCTTCAGGACGAGGTATGGTCACTGTGAATTTGTGGTGGTGCCATTTGGGTTAACCAATGCCCCCACGACTTTTATGTGCTTGATGAATAATGTACTCAACAAATTTCTAGACAAATTTTTATTGGTTTTCATTGATGATATCCTAATCTACTCCAAGAACAGAGAGGATCATGAAGAACATATTAGACTTGTACTTCAAGAACTAAGAGAGCGTTATTTATATTCTAAGTTTAGAAAGTGCGAATTTTTCCAAAAGAAAGACCATTACTTAGGCCATGTTATTTCTAAAGAAGGGGTGGCACTAGACACTGACAAGATCAAATATTTTATGGAATGGCCTACCCCAAAGGATGTATCTGACATCAAATCCTTCATGGGATTAGAAGGATACTATAGAAGGTTATTAAAAGGGTTTTCAATGATTGTATGTCCAATCACTTCCCTTCCGAAGAAGGGGGTGAAATTCATTTGGACACCAAAATGTGAAGAAAGATTTCAGGAACTAAAATACCTCCTCACCCATGCACCCATGCTGAAGATTACAGAACCTGATAATGATTTCCTTGTGTGTACAGATGCCTACAAAGAAGGACTTAGAGGAGTCCTTATGCAAGAGGGACGTGTAATTTTCTACACGTCTAGGAAATTGAATGATCATGAAATCAATTTTGTGACCCATGACCTAGATTTCTCTGCCATAGTACATGATTTAAAAATGTGGAGGTATTACCTCCTAGGTAGGAGATTTGTTCTTATGGAATACCATTGTGGGCTGAGGCACTTGTTTGATCAAGAAAATCTCAATTCCAGGCAAGCTAGGTGGATATCTCTCCATAGTGAGTTTGATTTCGAAATAAAACACATCAAAGGAAAGGAAAATAGAGTGGTTGATTCCCTTAGCAAAAGTATAAAAATGATTCACCTAGCAGTGGTAAGAACCTATGAAACGGATGTCAGGGAAAGAGTTAGGAATTCACAAGAAAAAAATGCATTCTTCAGTACCGTGACCTCATACCTAAGGAAAGATCCTACAGGGATAAAGTATGAAGGCTACCAGATGCTCTATGAAGGCATGCTAACCTATAGAAACATATTTTATATTCCAAACTATGACGACTTGAAGAGGTTCATAATGGATGAACTACAAAAGAGACCATATACTGGTCACTTAAGATATCAAAAAATGATCATGACCACTAGGAAACAATTCTATTGTCCTGGATTGAAGAAAGACATAGTTGACTATCTAGATAAGCGCCTAGAATTCCAACAAGTTAAGGTAGAACACTGGCACCCAATAGGGTTGTTACAACCTGTACCCATCCTAGAATGGAAATGGGAAACCATCTCCATGGATTTCATCACTGGATTACCAAAATCGACAAAGAAAAATGATGCCATCATGGTCGTGGTGAAAAACTAAGTAAGTTTGCTCAGTTTATTCCTGTCAAGTCAACCGACAACTTCATGAAGAAGATATCTAGACTGCATGGCATGCCTAGGGAAATTGTATCTAACAGAGACACCAAATTTACTTCAAGATTTTGGAAATCTTTAATGGCTGGTTTTGAGACTAAATTGTTGTTCAACATAGCCTATCACCCTCAAAATGATGGACAGACAAAAAGAATAAACCAAATATTAGAAGATATGCTAAGGATGCATGTAATGAAACAACCTAAGAAGTGGGAATAATACCTACCATTGGTATATTTTGCCTACAACAATGATTATCAAGAATCCTTGAACATTAGCCCTTTTGAAGCCCTCTATGGTATACAGTGAAAAATTCCAATCAACTGGAGTAATATAGTGGACATAATTACAATCGGACTTTACATGCTCAAAGAAATGGAACAACAACTGATTCAGATAAAGAAAAATATGAATATTGTTCAGGATATACAAAAAAGTTACGTCGAAAAAAAAAGAACTCCCTGAGAGTTCAAGACAGGAGACCATGTCTATCTCAAAGTTAGACCCAGGAATATTTCCCTGAGAATAGGAGCTTGTTCCAAGATGGAACCTCAGTATTGTGGACCCTTTGAAGTCTTATATAGAGTGGGACCTATAGCCTATAGGCTAGCACTTCGTCCCACAGTAAAGGCACATAATGTTTTCCATGTTTCATTATTGAAGAAATATGTACATGATTCTAATCATATAATTGATTGGTCTCTGATCCAAGTGTAGTCCGAGGGAGAATTACTGCCAGAACCTCAATGCATACTAGATAGGAAGGAAACCTCACTCAAGAACCAAACCATTGCACAATTCAAGGTGTAGTGGAAACACTTTGGCCCAGATGAGGCAACGTGGGAAATGGAGGATTCCATGAGACAAGCATATCCGATTTTGTTTACTCCTGTATTTACATATCATGTTGACAAATAGAACATCAAGGACAATGTTCCTTTAAGGGGGAGGGAATTGTAACACCCTGATTCCCCTAGTTTATAATTATAACTATATTGGCCAAGGAACTATGGAAAACTCAAAGGTGTGAATGTTTTGTTTGATGGGCCTTTCTATAAAAGGTCGATGAATGTAAATTATGTTAGGAAATGGATACATGTTGCGATACTACTTGATAGGGGATGTACTAAGAGAGACCACGAATTCTATGAAAAGGTGTTGAATGGTTGCATTAACCTCCACCGAACCAGTACTTTGTTGGATTTAATTGTTGAGGATCAGAACAATACTATAACCCATAAATGAATTACAATTAGGATGGTAGGTTGGATACCTCCTCAAGATTTAATGAGCGGATGGGGCAGACTGCCCATCTATAAGGCTTCCAGACCTAACCACAGACTGGGAATTTGAGCCACACACAATGTTGTTGATGAAGGCAAGAAAAGAAGAGTGGTGGGAAGATGAAGACCTGGAAAGAGTGCAAAGATGAGAGCCTAAGATCTTAGGTCTGTGGAAGGATTGAGAAAATAGGGAGGGAGTTTTGATTCCAGAAAATAGTTACTGAGCTAGGAGAAGGAGAGTAACCTTTGTCCCTATCTATTTTTGTATTGGGAAAAGGAGATTAACCTTAGTCCCTAACTTCCGTTGAGCTAGAAGAAAGAGATTGAATGTCAAAGCATCGTGGTCTAAGCTCAAGGGTGGCTAGTGGTAAATCCATTAGGAGTGAATGAGCATATGGTTGGGTGGAAACAAGAACCCCTTTTAGCAGTCACATCACGCCTTATGGTTCTGATAAGTATGTTCATGTCTTTTTCTATGAATTTGAAATAATGGATGCATGCGCATATTTAAGTGTTTATAAAAAAAATATTCATTGAAATGATTAAGGTATGAGTATGCGTTTGTTCCCTTGAGAACTTATTCTTCTTCTTGATTTTCCATATGCTCCATCTTAATCCCTCGAAGGCGTTTCTCCCCAGAAAATTACATCAGAGTCCCAGAATCGGAGAAATCCTCTTGGCACTGCTACCATCTCAGTAATCTCATGAATTTAACTTGCCCTATTTCAGAGCTTAAAGTTTTGTGAGTTATGGAAGTGTTTCCTTTAGACCAGTAGTCTAAGAGACTTTGAACTCATGCTTGAGTCCTTAACCAAAAACCTATCTAAGAGTAGAGTTCATAGCCCAAGAGTCATTTGAAGGTCCATGTGACCTGGACCTAAGAACACTACGCTAAAAGGAGTTAGCTCATGAAGGTTTCATAACTTTGAGAGTTTGAAGATCTGAGGTGTCAAATTTCACGATAGTAAAAGTTGCCCAAACTATTGGAGTAGAGAGAGTCATAGATGACTTAAAAACCCAACAGTGGAGATGGATGTGAGGCGTTCATTGGGAGGAGAAGATATCCCAGTTGTCAGATCGAATAAAATACCCATTGGATTTAACTATTCAAACACCAACTGCTCGAGTAAATTGATGGTTGGGAATCATTGTGGAGTGTAGAGGTAAAATTAGTGGACATGCTAGTTCATGACCCAAAATTCACCAACGTCGTTGATCTTGTCAGGTTGGAGGATCAACGACCATGATTTGACTAAGTTGGATGAGTACTTTCAGATTGCGGAGATTGAGCTCACTGATAAAGAACGAGCACGTTGGGGCCCCACAATCACTATGAACAGTCGATTGATGAACAAATCGGTATTGGCCAGAACTAGAAACGTTTCTAGGTGGATAGTCACGAGCTCCTTTCGAAACATGTGGATTAAAGAAGTATGTCTGTGTCATCGATATCACAACAAGGACACATGGAGAAAATCCGTCGACTTCGGGTGTAAGCACTCTCGGAGAAAGAGAGTGGGGAAAGGTTGAAACTCCCAAAGGCCAAAGGGCCGAAGTGATTTGCAGTCATCGATATGTGGGAGATATGTGTCGACGGATCATGGACTTCGGGTGTAAGCACTATCGGAGAAAGCGAGTGTGGAGAGGTTGACACTCTAGAAGACCAAAGAGCTAAAGTACATTTGATTCGTCCAAGACAAAGGGACAGGTGTCATCAGATCCTTCACTTCGGAGGAAAGTCACTTCGAGAGAAAAGGGGATGATTTGAACAAGAAACTATGGAAGGCCAGAGATCTAGAGTCCATCTGATTCGTCTGGTAGCTGAGGACAGGTGTCAATAGATCTTCCATTTCGGAACATAGCCACTTCGAAGGAAAGTGGGGTCACGAGAGTTGAGAACTCCCAAAGTACATTGTGACCATCAATTTGAAAGAGACACGTGTCGACAGATCGTCGACTTTGGGTGAAATCACTACAAGAGAAAAGGTGGTGTGAGCATATAGGGCTCCTGAACGCCGAAGTCTTGAAATGGACCCAAGCCGTTGATTTAGATTGACGCATGGCGCTTGATCTGTAACTTCAAGTACAAAGTAACTTCGAGGAAAAATATGTAGGAATGTTTGAAATTATCAAATGCCAAAGTCTCGAAGTAAATAAAGGCCATCAAAATCCCCAAGGACATGCATCGTTGGATTGTGAACTTCAGAGTTTTTCCACTTTGGAGGATTCGCATGGTGGTCGTCTTGGCACATGTTGTCTTGGCATCTGGTCATATCCCATGGTCATATGAAAGTATAAGGGAATGAAAGAACTCGACGACCTTGGGAGAGGATATCTACCTTCTGTGATCTCATCCCAGAGTAGGGACATTGTGGTTGGAAAGCTCTAGAATATCATAATGGATTAGATACCCGTTAATGACGGTATTGTTCTATCAAGAAGGATGGAATTTTTATGCCTCATCATGGGTGTGTTACATAAAGCCACATGGTAGGTGATGTGGCAACAAAAGTGGCAGTGACGTTAGCATGCTGACATGGCCCAATGACATCGTGCCACATGGCATGTTGATTTGGCACTTTGGGTCACCAAATGCATCAAAGAAAATGTAACACGTGGCACCCTTAGGTGATGCCACATGGCACCACCCAGAATACACCATCTGGATTACTGATGGTGTGACAAGTGGAAGGTACAGTTAGGATCTTGGCAGACAAGTGAGCCAATGGATGGCTTCCATGTGACCAAGTCATGGGATGCCACATGGCAGTGGGAAAATTCCCAATGAGGGTTGTGACTAATTTTCCAAATTAAAAAGGGGGTTGGACAACAACTAACCCTAGTTTTCCAAACTGTGCAGTAGTTCCACCATATTCGACAGCAGTCTACTAAATCTAGCAGAATTTTTAAATTTGGGAGGCAGTTGTAAAAATGAGCCAAAAGGGAGGCCTACGGGTTTGACCCGGGACCTCCCTGAACAAATTACACATTAACATAGCCTATGGTAACCATTAGGCCAATGAACTTTGTTGGTTAATCCTACCAACATCAATTTTAAAAACACAAATTTCCAATGCACAGAGGAGGAGCGCACACTAGTCGACCCTGGTAGTACCAAACATGATTTTTGATACAGAGTATAGTGCATTAATTGTAGTGATTTTCACACAGATCAAGGTAGAGGTCCAGAGAAGGCCTGAAGGTGACAGTGTTTGATTGATATGATTTTACAATTGATTTTTGTTAATTCGATGACTTGAATCCAATCACGATGTGTGTTTCAGTAGCAGATACTCGAATCAACAGTTGAAATTCTGGAAGAGACAATGTAAGCACGCTTTTTATTATGTTGTTTTCTCATTAAATGTTGCATCATAGTATGTTTGATACATGCATGAAGGATAACAGAGAGTCTACAACAAGGTAGAAAGACTGACTTATTCATTTTATTTCTTCATTTCTTCTGTTCTTTCACATAAAAAGTTCAACTACACGTGAAAGAGACATTTGTTGCACTTGGATGATAAGTTCCCAACAAAGCATCTAGGAATCTCATAGTTTTAGGATCTATGTATGGGATTCATATATGCTTGGATTTGAGCAACATATCTAAGGCATTTTATGTCTCCATGATGATTACAGCCATTTATAATTCTTCCTCCTTTTTTGTACTAAGTATGTGGGAATGGTTTCCATGTCAATATCATGGTTGCATAATGAGTAGGATAACTTGTGAAGCTTTTAAATAGTCCCAATCACATGACAATCTCTTGTTGTCGTCACCAAAAAGGGACTTTGGCCTTACAAATTGTAAAGGGGAGACATCATTACAATGAGGAGAATAAAATGGTCAAGCTTTGGAGCAAGACCCAGACACGTAGCCCACATTGGGTGAACTCCATTATCAAGGGAAGTTTCATATATCTTATGTATATTATTTTCTTATGTTGGTTTTCATGAATTTATCCACATCGAATATTAGATGAAAGTGTGACATATAACACACAAGAAAGTTAAAAGAGGCTTTAATTCAATTTGGATTCAATTCTATAAAGACTTCAACTATACCTTTAATTGCAATCCACTCAAGTAAGATGATCTATAACTAACCCTTTGGAGAAGTGATAGGATCAAACACTTAATGGAAACTAATCATGCTCAGGTTTAGATCAAGTGGTATCAAGTCAAGCATGATACTGGTTGCAGCTATTGAAGCTAAGAATGGCGAGATCGCCAAAACAGTTGTGGTTCGATGAGCTTCAAGAGCTCAACCAAATCCTTCAATTAGAGAATGTTGGATTGAATACATTGTTTCATGTTGCAAAGGTGGAGAACCATGTTTAGTTCCTTTCTTGATTAATGTTGATGAATCTTTTAAATTCTTTGAACAACATACTTCATGCATCGACTTAAAGATGATGGGAAAAATGGAATATGAAGGAGGAGTCCTTGGAGCCAATGGTCGAGGTATTATGGATCCCATCAAGGCAGTTGTTTGGCATCAATATGCTAGAATAGGTTATGTCCCAAAGGATGTTGGAGAAAGTTGCAAGACCATTCGGGAAGAAGACCCGAGGACAGTCATTGAGGCTCCAAAAGTCAACAGTTCATCAGGAGATGAGACTAATTCAATGAAGGATGAGAGAACGAATTTGCATGATTGAGGATTTGACACATATCCAGGCAGAGATGAGCATCACAATGAAGGACATGAGGCCAAATCTTATTTCCATTCTGACTCTAAAGAAAAATCATTGATGTATAAGAAATATCAAAACTCTAAAATTCCATTTTATTAAAAGCATGTTAATAACATACAACAAAGTTTGTGGCATCCAAGACCATGCACTTTTTGTTGATTGAATAACAACGTAGTGTCCCAGCGTTGGAAGAGAAAATCCTTCTACAGGAAGGCTATGGAATCCAGGAAAAAGACGAGGATAGAAGATTTCTCTCCACACACAGAAAGGAGAAGGGGAAATACACCTTTGAAGGAGAAAGGCTATTGCAGACATTGTAGAAGAGATGGAAATTATGAGTCCACCTATTGGGCTTTTCATCTTGATCTATTTCCAAAGAGGAACTAGAATACCAAGAAGACACCTCCGAGGGAGACAACCAATCAGGAAGTGTTGCACAGAAATCTGCCACCAGGAGGAAACCAACTACCAGAGAAAGGACAACTTAGTAAAGAGGAGTTGTTTGGTGTAATGAATGAATGAATGGGGAAAGGGAAAAACATCATCATCCTCAAAGCTCATAAAAATTGACATCATCAGGAAGAATGTGTCGTAAGATTTCGAATGACTTAAACAGTTCGTCAAACATAATTACAGATCGAAAGATATTCACAGTCAAAATTTTGGTCAACATAGGCCAGTCAATGAGGATGACTCAAAATTTGTACTGCTAATGTCAACATCAGTACAAATGACATAAGAATCCATACAAGGTACGTGGCATAGTCAAATACCGACACATATCATGATGAAGTGGAAACACTAGAGGCTGCCACATGTCACTCATTTTTGGAATTTTCAAGTCAACATGTGGAGCAATGAAAAAGTGCCATGTGGTAGTACATATAGCCACGTGGTAGGTCACATGGTGTCTTGATAGCCACATGGAAGGTGATGTGGCATCCATAAAGGACATGGAAGGTGATGTGGCAAGAATAGTGGCATTGATGTCATCATGCTGACATGGCCCAATGACAGCGTGCCATGTGTCATGTATATTTCGCACTTTGGGCTAGTGAAAATGTGACACATGGCACCCTTAGGTGACTCCACGTGGTCTACTGATAGTGTGACAAGTGGTAGGTATAGTCAGCAAATTTGCAGACAAGTGAACCAATGGATGGCGACCATGTGGCCCAATCATGGGCTACCATGTGGCAGCGGAAAAATGCCCAATGAGGGTCGTAACCGATTTTCCAAATTAAAAAGGGGGATTTCCAATGACCAAACCCAATTTTCCAAAATTGGAAGTAGTTACACCATATCCAACACCAATCCTCTAAATATGGCAGAGTTTTTAAATTTGGGAAGCAATTGTAACAATGTGCCAAAATGGAGGCCCACGAGATTGAACCCGAGACCTCCCCAATATCTTATGCCTTAACATAGCCTTCGGTGACCACTAGGCCAAAAACCTTTGTTCGTTAATCCACGGAAATTTAATTTTAAAAATGAAAATTTATAATGCACGGAGGAGGAGCGCGTGCCATTCCACCCAGGTTGTACCAGGCATAATTTTCGATGCAAAGTACAGTGGATTAATTGCAAGGATTTGCATGAAGATCGAGATAGAGGTCTAGAGAAGGCTTGAACATGACAGTGTCCTATGGAGACGATTTGATAGTAAATTTTGGGAAATTTGATGATGTGAATCCAATGGAGATGTTTGTTTTGACAACATAGACTCTAATCAGCAGGCTAAATTATGGAAGAGCGAATGTAAGAATGATTTTTATTATGTTTTTTTCTTATTAAATATTGCATCATAATATGATTGATGCAGGTTTGAAAGAGTAGGGAGAATCTGTAGGAAGGAAGAAATACCAACTTGTTCCTTCCTTTCTTCTCTTTTTTCACATAAACAATTCAGCTACATGTGAAAGAGAAATTTGTGCCACTTGGATGATAAGTGGCCAACAAAGAAGTCAATAATCTTGTAGTTTCGGTATCTATGTATAGGTTTCATATATTCTTAGATATGAGCCATATATATAAGGTATTTTATGGTTCCATAATGATGGGGTTCATTTATTATTATTCATCTTTGTATATACTGAGTATGTGGGAATGATGTTGTTGTTAGCATCATGGATGCCTCATGAGCAGTAGAGCTTGTGAAGCTTATAAACATTCATGATCACATTTTGATCTCTTGTTGCCATCACTAGAAAGGGACTTTGGCCTTACAACTTGTAAAGGATAGACATCACTATAGCGAGGAGAATAAAGTGGTCAAGATTTGGAGCAAGACCCAGAGATGTATCTCACATTGGGTGAACTCCGTTATCAAGGAAAGTGTCATATCTTTTATGTATATTATGTTCTTATGTTGCTTTTCATGAATTTCCATAGATAGAATACTAGATGAAAGTATGACATATAACACAAAAGGAAGATAAAAGAGGCTTTAATTCAATTTAGATTCAAGTCTATAAAGACTTTAACTATACCTTTAAATGAAATCAGGTCAAGCAGAACGATCTATAACTGACCCTTTGGAGGAGTGACATGATCAAACAATTATTGGAAACTAATCACCCACGGGTTTAGATCATAAAGTTACAACAACAAAATAAATTGTCTCATATGTGTGTTGATGATTCATCTATAATATTGTTATTTTCTCTCAATATACTTTCAGTCAATAATGTCAGTGTAAAATTGTTCAGTTATAACTGATAGGGTGATCGAGAGGGATCTCCACACAAGGATTAAATACTTTTCACACCATGAAGAAGATCATTAAAATGTTGATTGATGACATGTGACAAAGTTTAAAAAAGAATGATTAATTTTTAAAAAGTGATTAATACTTTAAATGAGTATGAGAATCTCATGCATTACTCATTCAAATGGGAAAAATGATTAATAGTAATTGGAGTGAGTGGGATTACTCATGTATTTTTCATTTAATTTGTAAAAAGGGAAATTAGTTTTGTGTGAGGATCCACCTAACAAATTAGTTTCCTAGTTTTAAGGGGAAGTTGGGAGTCTCATGAGTTGGTTTAGGATTCTTCCTCATTTTATAAAAAGTGGTTTCCTAGTCTCAAGGGGAAGTTAAGGGTACCATAGGTTGGTTGAGATTCTTTCTCATTTTTTTCCTTGAGTTGTTATTTAGATCCTAAATTTTTGGATCTCGCCTCCTTGAATTATGGAGAGAGGGAAACTATATAAATTCCTTATGTATGCATTGTGGAGGATGCCCCCTTTAGGCCCCTTTTGGGGAGCTTGGAGAGAGAGCTCAAGAGATCTTGGAAGAAAGGAGTTTCTCTCTTATGTTGTTTGAATAAATGTCACTTATGTGAGAGCCTTAAGTTCTCTTTGTACAAGAGAAGGTTTATCTGGGTTTTCATCCCTTTATAGATCACGTGCCACATTTTTTCATAAGGTTTCATCCCTTTCTAAAGGAAGGATAACAAAGAAATTCCTTTTCCAAGTGGATCCAGAGATGTAGCTGGAAGAGTTTGGTGAACTTTGTTAACACATGGGTGTCAAATTATGTGTGAGTTTTGATTTCATCCTCACTTGATTAAGTAGATATTTAATTACACATATGCATATAATCATGATACTTTTACTCATGTTCATATGAAATGCTTAGAAATTAATTTTTCATGTTCACATGAAATTAATCGTCAGTAAAAGATCCTCATTGTAGATTTTTTGTAGATAAAGATATCAAGGAAAATATTTGATCAAGTGGTATCAGAGAAAGTCTGACCAGTTTTGAAGATTGCGAATAATCGTGGGTAGTAATATCAAGGACCATAGAAGTTTCTTGGTTCCAATCCAAGAGTAAGAAAACATTGAAGGAGGAATTCACCTAATCTGGAGTACATGTTGGTAAAATTTAGATTTATCTTTCAATATTTATCCATTTTTAACAATTTCAGTTGTGTTGGAAATTACATTCCAATATGCACCAAAGGATATTTTTGATTTCTCAATATCCATCTCTATTTATAATATATACATCCAGTAAGAACTAAATTTTGTACAGTTACAGGATATGCAGTCACTAAAATGTAGATTGTGGATAACATACACAAAATATTTGAGAAAATGATGTGGTGATGGAAATATATTTCATAGGTGGATAAAATCCCTCTCGTTATTTATTGAGCAAATCAATGTTTAAATCAATGGGAAAATAAACGTTGAAAATGAAAAAAAAAAAATCTCTCAGTAGAAGATTTTGTTTTCTGAGATAGAGTTTGAAAATATAAATCCTAGGTGATTTCACAAATCGGTATATATATATTTTTTATTAGCATCTTGAATTGTGAACTCACACTGAAGCAAATCACCCCCAAAATAATTAATTTGTTGTTGTATGAAAAACAAACTTAATATAGATTCCAAATCATATAAAGAGAATTTTAGAGGGAATATGGTAGCTCATTCAAATGATTGTATGTTATATGATATGGGTATTTTAGGGAATTTGATTTTGTTTCCTATTTTATGAGATATCATTGTTTGAAGTCACATAGTTCTACAAACAATACACTTGCACACCCCTTGTGTTTTAGGAAGCATTTTCTCACTTCATGAGTTAAAATAGAGCAAGTATTTTATATCAAAATAAATATCTCTTTGAAATCTCATATGGGTCCTTGACAGAATTGATTTCATCCATTCAAACAAAAATTTACAGTTATGGTTGAGAATGCTAGGTTGTTTACATAGGACACAAATATGTATATTTTATTGCAGAACGTAGTTGTGTATTAGGAATTTATCCAAGAAGAAGATGTAATATGGTCAAACTCTTTTCCATATAATCATTTCAATATGTTTTTTTCTTTAAAATGTTGCATTTGGTAACAAGGGGAATTTATCTTGAGAGGCTTTGAGAGTGAGAGACATCATATTTGTTTGCCTAAAGCTTCTTTTGCATCATTAAAAGAAAATTATTGGTGTAAGGAAATATTTTTAATGCCTGATATATTTGTAATTCGTGTATGTTACATGTAATCCCTCAAGAAGCGAGAACTTATAATTTTCAATCATTCAAAGGACTCAAAACCATGTTGTTTCCTTGGACCACCCTGAAATTTAATTAGGGGGTCTACATGAAAATTTAATTTGAGTGTGATTCAAGCCATTCCAAGTGGATATTTGAAGTGTTGATTAACATCATTATGTTAAATTCTCCTATTTGATCCATTTAGGGTTTGTAAATCCATATTTGAAGGCAGTTGCAGAAGACAGTGAGGGGCAAAGGATTGAACCAAGCGGGACTTCAAGACTTGGAAGAAATAAACAAATGCATTCAAGTGGATAATGTAGATCTCAAAAGGATTCTACAAGTTGCAGAGGATGAGAAGAATAAATTGAGACTTGTGTTATAGAATACTATGGAGGAACAATTTAGAGAATCTTCCACTACATAGGAGGCATAAATTCCCTCCAATATCAGGCCAAATTATGTCAAAGACAAGTATATTAGTTATGGTTCTTTCCATGAAAATGTTTATGGTTCCACATATTGTCAGATAATACAGGATTCTCTCTAGACACTAGGTAACCAAGGTGGTTTCCTAGAAGCTTCAACCTCATACAAACTAGGAAAAAATGAGTAGTTGGCCAAAATTCAGGAAGATAACCAAGTGTCACACACAGGAATGGAGGTAAAAAACTCTCCATATTCAAATCCTTCCCTTATTAATGATGATGCTTATTTTTCATTTGTTGAAAGGAACACCAAGGGAATTAGCTTGAAGTTGTTGAGGAAGTTGGGGTATAAAGAAGGAGGTAATGGTATTAATGGCCAAGGAATCATTCAACCACTAGAGGTTGTAGGAAGGCCCCGGTTTGCAGGATTGGGGTATGTTGAAGGAGAATACTCAAAAGTAGTAGAAGCAGGTAATTATTCAAGAAAAAATCTTCAATCATCATCAACACCATATAATTAAAATAAACTACACATCACTTTTTAAAATTTGTAGATATATCAAGAGATTCCAAAGGAAATCAAAGTCTCCTAAAAAATCTCCGGACAACAAGAGTGTTGCAAAGTGTGTGAAGAGAAAAGATCCTTACAGTGAAGGAGACACAAGCATGAAGTCATGAAACTATTTCAATCACTGCAAGATGAGAGAACATTGAATCGTGAAATGTTGGAAGCTTCATCATGAACTTGGTCCAAGGAAGGAAAATAAATTTTTGTAGATTGCACAACCAATGTACACGTAGACTGAGGTCTTGGAGCAAGGTGAAGGCCAATATTCCTATTGTAGAGAATGGTCAAGTTTACAGTCAAATTTCATGATTTTTCAAGATCGATCCAATGGTCTAGATATTTCGCTGATCTGAGAAGCATAATTTGAGAGTTATCGCCGAGCCCATGACTACTTAATCTGATTTACAAGGAAGAGTTTCACTCTTCAAAAAATAACCAAGTTTACATTCAAAAGTTGCAGAATGACGAGATAGAGTTGTTCGTGTTTTGTACGCTAAGTTTTGAGCCACAGATTAAGCACTTTTGTGCAGAAACCAATGTCTCATTTAATTATGACTTTTGATCCTTTTTAGAATTGTAAGAGGATAAAAATATATTTGTAGATTTTGGTGATCTTTGATGTTGCAGCAAGGAAACCACAACTGAAATTTATAGGGAATTATTACCATATGTTAATGTGGAAAATGGAAAAACCAAGTGAGATGGAAATTTTCCATGATGCATTTTGATGGTGGAATGTGAAGACCAAGGTGTATTCCACTAATGCACTTTGATGGAAATTGTAATTTTGAAGTTTTTGTTGCACATGTTTGAAGTGGAGTTTGGAAACCATAGAATTTCACTACTAGTGCACAATTGAGTGCTTGGAAAATTACCTTAATGAGCATTGTCACTTTAAGTTGATGTTGGAACATTGTAAATGGTTTTTGATTAGCCACTCTTAGGTGATGATGAGAGTGAGATGAGTTTTTTTCAATTCCTAAACTTTGTTAATATTTTTCGACAATATTCTAATGGGTCTTGTAGCTACTATTGAGTCAGAGGCATTATTTTTTTCGAGGCCTGTTTTGGAAATGATTGTAAACTTGTGCATGTGTGTTTTATAAACTCTTGGGAACTATGGTATTTCTTTGAAATTTTTGTAAAATTTATGATCCATGTATTGTCAGCTACAAATTTTCATTGACGCAAGTGTTGGCATAGACATCTTCAATCTAAATTACAAAGGTGAATGAGATAAGGGTGAGGCCTTTCAGAGATATTTGTTATGCATTTGAAAGAATCGGCTATATGTTTGCATTGATGCAAGTGTTTCCATTGTCATAATAATTTCAAGGTACAAAGGTGAAGGAAAATAAGGGCGCAACATGACAGAGATATTTATTATGCAGATCAATGAATCAGCTACAAATTTTAATTGATGCAAGTGTCGGCATTGACATCCTCATTATGAAGTACAAATATGAAGGAAAATAAGGGTGTAGACTATTAGAGACATTTGTTATGCAGATCAAGGAATCCGCTACAAATTTTCATTGATGCAAGTGTTGGCATCGACGTCCTCATTCTAAAGTACAAATGTGAAGGAGAAGAAGGCTGCACACTATTAGATACATTTTTTATCAAGATCGAGTAGTGGGGAAGTGCATGGTTGAGTGTAAGTCTCTTCCTAGAAGTTGGTTGTGAAGATTCAAGTTACAGTTTCTCTCTATACTTTTGGAGAGCCAAAAGTACTTTTTGTGGGGAGGTATGATCTAGGACGATATCCACACAAGGATTCAATAATTTGCACACCAGAATTAAGTTCATTAAAGTGTTGATTGATGATAGGCGACGAAGTTTTAAAAGGAATGATTAATCCTTAAAAAATGATTAATACCTTAAATGAGTGTGGGAATCTCATTCATTACTCACTCAAATTGGAAAAATGATTAATACTTGGAGTGAGTTGAATTACACATGTATTGTTCATTTAATTTGTAAAAATTTAAATTAGTTTTGTGTGAGAATCCACCTCATAAATCAAGATCCTAGTCTTAAGGGGAAGTTGGGAGTGTCATGAGTTGATTTGGGATTCTTCCTCATTTTATCAGAAATGGTTTCCTAGTCTCAAGGGGAGGTTAAGGGTATCATATGTTGGTTGATATGAATTCTCATTTTTTTCCTTGAGGTGTTATTTATCTCCTAAATTTGTGGACCTTGTATCCTTGAATTATGGAGGGAGGGAAACTATATAAATTCCTTTTGTAATCATTATGGAGGAGGCCACCTTTAGGCCCCTTTTTGGGAGGTTGGAGAAATATCTCAAGAGATCTTGGAAGAAAGAAATGTATCCCTTCTATAGTCTGAATAAATTTCACTTATGTGAGAGCCTTAAGCTCCCTTTGTATAAGAGAAGGATTCTTTGGGTTTGTAGCCCTTTATGGAGCATATGCTACATTTTGTGAGAGGGTTCCATCCCTTGATAAAGGAAGGATAACAAAGTGATTTGTATTCCAAGTTGATCTGGAGATGTAGCCAGAAGATTTTTTTGAAATCTGTTAACACATGGGTGTCAAATTATATGTGTGATTTTTATTGCATTCTTACTTGATTAAGTAGTGATTTAATTACACATATGCACATAATCATAATATTTTTTATCATGTTCATATGAAATTATTAGACATTATTTTATCGTGTTCACATGCAATTAATCATCAGTAAAATATCATCATTGTATGATTTTTGTAGAGAAGGATCTCACAGAAAATATCAGATCTTAGGGTTTTATTGTTAGATCACTAGGAAGCAATTTTCAGATCTGAAATTAATCACATAGAGTTACATGTGAAAATTTACAACACTCTAAGAAAAATTGGTTTTCATCTTCAACCATCTTAGTGTCACAAAGGTGACATATTATTTACTTCCATGGTGTTTTTGAGATTTCCCAATGCCCAATGTTACTATGCAACTCATGAGAATTAGCTTTTATTTTAGAAATATTTATTCTCTTCTTTGTGCTAGTAAAAACAAAAAGATAATTTTGATCTTAAAGATTACTGTTAACCACCTCCTTATAATTGCTTGAATTTATTTTATCCTCTAAATTTTGATCTTCAAGATTAAGGTTAACCACCTCATTATAATATATTGAATTTCTTTTATCCTCTAATTCTTTATCGCACCATAGATTCTTCTTAAATTTAGCCTATTGAGTATTTTTAATATCATTGATATTATACATAATAAATTATTCTTTTATTCCCCAAATATTTACCCAAGACTTGGTATCATTATTTCATCCTCACTTCATCCATTAATGATGTTGGCTAGAGTCTGAAGAAATTTTGGGGAGCCTCTTGCCATCAATGTTGTTTGTCTTCTTCTTATACATTAAGGACGTAATAATAACAATTCTCTCAATGGGGGAAATGATTTATTCAATGAGGAGGATAGGATATGGTGTATTGACTTTAATCTTGATATTATAACTTGTAAACGTATTTTGGATGTACTCTATATTTCTCCAGGATTTGTGAGAGATATTTCATCCCCAAACCTCACATCCATATAAGATAACATGGCTAACAAGATTCTCAAAGAGGATATTTTTTCTTATCCCATAGCCAAAGGTCTGTTATTTTGCAATTATTTTCAAGCCCATAATTAAATTTCCACCCTCCATTTATCCTTTTCTCAATGATATAGTTCCAATTGATCTTGTGATGAATATCAATTCCAAGATAGTTGTGCAAAGGCACTTCCTCCAAGATATCGTTGTCATATGCAAAAGTATAATAGGTCATCTTGTTGTATTTAATGATCATAACCTTTGTTTTGTTAATCATACTTGTTATTTTTATTAAATTTATATAAAAGAGTGAAAGACAAAGTCAAATTTAATGACTATTCATGTGTTTTTATAATAGCAAAAAAGGATGTTTCTTTAGCCCTAATAAAAATGGTAGTTATGCTTCTCCTTAATAAACTCCACCACCACCTAAAAACATGTTGTTCCCTAAAAACCTTTTAATTTTTAAGGACCTAACCTTTCATGTGCTCATTTCAATTTCCATCCTACTTCACTTGACTCCAAAATATCTATATTTTCCCGCCACTTCACTCAATTATAGAAATACTAGCCATACATACAAAAATCCTTGACTCTTTTTGTGGAAGTAACCAAAAATAGAATCCAAGATTTGTATGTGGTATCTCAACAAAACGATTTCTTATTATTTCAACTTAGAGTACATACAAAACCATTGAGTCTTTCTCAGGAGGTAACAAAAAATTGAACCCAAGATTTGTATTTCATATCTCAAAAAAACTACTATAGATTATTTCAACTCAGATGCCTCTATTGCAACATCATAGTCTTTTGGGGGATTTTATAACATTTTGTATCATAATTAATGTAAGAATGGAAATAAAAAAAACTAACAACATATTTACAGTTGGTTGATTGTACATGAAAATATAGGACAAATGCAAGCGATGACTCCACAAAATAAAAGCAAAGGTATATTACACCATGGCTATAGCAATGGCTTTGATGGATGAATATCCATCTTTGGTTGTACATTGTATGTGAGTTTCTTGGGAAGACATCATCAAAAGTTGCATCATTCTTTATGATTAGACCATTTCACAGTGTTGGTCATCTCTAAATTGAATTACTACATGATGTTTAATGTTTCACAATTTCAAAGAAAAGAAATCAACAATATGTAGTGGGAATTCAGTGTGAGTCACATGGAGGTGAAAGTGGTCGTAGGCATATTTCCTGCATTTGTGTTTTCTAAGCATATTAAAATTAAGTTGATTCTTTGATGTTTGTATGGGAAGGGTGATTACATTTAATTTTACGAATATAAACTATATAATACGATATATTTTATATTATATAAAAATTATATTATATTATATATTTTATTTTATTTTTATCTCATGTTATATTAGAATATATATTGAATTATATAATATATTATATTTAAATAATATAATATTTAATATTTTAATATATTATAAATGAACACAATGACATTTAAGTAAAAGTGGTTGATACAAGTTGAGCCAGTTTCCACCTTTTAAAATTAATGGCATTGATATTACTTAAATGTAGTTGTGTTGAGGATTAATAGACCATTGACATATTAATACATAACTAAGGTATTGATTATTTGAAATTCAATTAATGTATTAATTAATTAGTACATTAATGATGTATTAGTACATTTATGGTCGAATAATTATTGTACTAATGCATTAATTAATCAATATGTTAATGTAATGTATAAATTAAAGTATTCATACAATAATGTATAATATAATATATTAATGTGAGTTATTAATTAATTAATACTTAATGTACTAATATAGTAAAACATGATTTATCTTTTTAACAGAAACAGGAAAAATTGTATTAAGTGTGGAAGAATCCACTGGTTTTACATAAAAAAGGCATGTAGTGACAGTCTAGTTTTCCCTCTTAAGGAGAGTCTTTTACAAAAGTGTGGATTGACATTGGAACAGAGTTTAGAGCGCCTCCCTTGTTTTTCAAAATTTTTGAAAGTTGAATTCCCCAGATAGCTCTGGAAAAAGATATTGTTGATATATATTATTCGACAAAACATATAGAAACTAGAACTTAGTTACCCTTTTCTTCTTTGATATGCTACATCTTTGCCATGATTTATGGATGTGGCTCATTCAGATCGGGGATTTGGTTGACCAAATTCGATTGGGCATTCCTTGAGTTCCCCTGCTGCTCACCCATATTGCTTGGAGGTTCCTGCGTGCCTTCTAGTTGTTCTAGTCTTTGCTACAACATATCTATCTTCAGATGGTTTTCTTTAATCTGACTGCATTGGGCATCGCTTTTATCCTAGATTTTTCCAATCAGGAATCTCTATTGGGATAGTGTTTCCAGCTCAAAGGCTCAGTTGTCACTCATTTCACTCATTTGTACTCTGAGGCTTCTACACCCATCGTAATCCTCTTCCCAAGATTCCTTTGTCCATCTTCTTGAGTCCTCCTGAGCTTCATTTCTATGTTGTATTGTATCATTTGCTGAAGAGTGACCGGTCCTGAGAATTCCTTGATTTTTCTGTAGGGAGCAAAGGGAATTCCATGAGCGGGGGAGGGTGGTACTAGCCTGCAGGAGGGAAAGAAAAAGGGGCGAGGGAGGATATCGACGCAAGCGGTTAGCTAATATACCAAAGGGTGATGCTAAACTCAAGAGGACTCAAACATTTTGAGGATGACTAATTGGGAACTCAGAGGACCCAAGACTAGAAAGGGCTCGGAAAGGGGAAGGAGCCAGATTCTCATGAGCCGAGATGAAAGGTTCAGAGTAAGTATTCTGAGAAAGGGGGGGATTCCAGGAAGCACTCAGCAAGGTCCAGACATACCATGGGGGTCATAGGGGGACGAGGATAAATAGAACCTAGACCCAGGATGAAGAGAGAGTGGATGGGAAATCCCATAAATTCCAAAAGCTGGGCAAGGATGATGCTATGGTTTTCCATGGGTCTAATAAATGATATAACATACTTACCTGTGAGTTCATGGGAGACTCCCTGTGGTCTATTCCATCAAAATCCATGGACTCGAGACTGGAGGTCAGACTCACGTCAAGGGGACTATTGCTCTATGCGATTTGAGTTTCTCGTACCACTGCTACCATCCTTTAGAGATAGATGACAGAGTCTCCCACATGTTTTGGAGTGTTTTTAGACTTACCACCTCATGAAATGATGGCGTTGGGGATGTCGTTAACCATCATTTTTCCTTGGACAAGGAGTCTCACTCGTGCTACCTGCCACCTGGCTAACCCAAGAAACAGATGTTCTACGTGGGTGTCTACTAGTGTCCACCTTGTGTTGTTGGCACTGCTCATCCGCTCATCTGATGGGCACGTCTTTAGCTTCACAAGATTTCCCCTACCTCTTTTGTCTCTTTGGGGGGAGTGGGTTCCCTTCCTGTGCATGTTGCCTTGGTTTCTGTTTGAAGCCACAATGTGGTTCCTTTTTGTGCCGGTCTTCTCCCAATCATAATTAATCATTAATATAGGGGGACTAGGTTTGAAACTTTGCCTATATTGAGGGCGCTAGGAATTGCCCCTATTGCGACATTGGCCATTTCGTCGCCTTCAATGTTATTTTCTCTTAATATGTGGCAGAAGGTGGTATTAATGTCTTGAGAGACCATCCTTATTCTATCCATGAATTTATTTAGGCTTGGGTCTCTAGGGTTTTCTCCCTAGATCATCATTCTTATTATGTTTTTGGAGTCCCCTAGAACTACAAGCTCTTAAATTTCCTTTGTCTGGGAGAGTTTTACTCCTTTTAGAAGAGTGTAGGCCTTGAATTTATTGTTAGTTTTCGTCCCAAGATTCC
>ML788080.1:335451-372428 GCA_009831015.1 Picea engelmannii
GAATCTCCCGATCAGGGGTCAATAATGAAAACCCACTGTCGAAAGTGAGGAAACCTGCCATTGAGGCATGCAAGTTCCAAGGTACCAATTAGTTTCTAAGTCTAATTCCTAGATAATGAGTTGAAGTCGATAGGAAAAGACTCGTCATAGGAGGGCCTTAATGTATCCCACATCAACGACACGAAACAAGTAATAAGATTTGATATAGATCAGAATAATAAGTAATTCAGGACTGACTCAGGGATGGCCAATGCAATAGAAGGTTTAAAGACTGCAGAAATGGCCGACGCAATAGTAGGCTTTTCAGGTTGGACATCTTTTTGAACATATTGATGACACGACAACTGTCTTGGAAACACTGACTCAACAACAAGAATCAAATACCAATTTGTAATCTTATAAAGGAGTATGATCAGGAGACAAGTGGTTTTTCCAACCTAGACACAAAGCGAGTGAAAGGGTGTCATGTTCAAAAGTGACTCTTCCACAAAATACAGGTTTAAACACAATTCTTTCCCAAATTTTCCCCCACTATTTCTAGCAAGTACCTCTTTATTTTTATGGAAGCTTGAGGAGGATAACATATGCTTGTAATGTAAGCTCATCCTTCGGACGAGTCCCTTGGATTATGTTTAATGAACCCTAGGAAGGAGTGGTTCAGTCCCATTGTGGGTCTTTCGATGTTTATTTAACGAGTCCAAAGAAAGAAAACTCATGAGTTTTTCATGTTTAAAGAGTCTGAAAAACACTTAAAGAAAACTCAGGTCCCATATGGGCCTTTCAATGTTTGTTTTATGAGTCCAAAGAAAGAAAACTCAAGGGTTTTTCATGTTTATAGAGTCTAAAAAACACTTAAAGAGAACTCTCTCAGTTCCTTTTTCGTAAAGTAGTCTGATGAGACCAAAAAAGAGATAAACTATCACTCAACAGACATTTTCTTCAAATAATTTAACGAGCATGAAGAGAACAAGGTTGCTCGGAAATCTTTTCATGTTTAGAGAGTTTGAAAAGAGCTTAAAGGGAACTCCAGGGGGTTCCTTTTTCCTACAACCTTTACAAGTCCGAAAAAGTGATAAAAGGATACTGGGTTACATTCTCATTGATTTAAGAGCATGAGAAAGACCAAAGACTAAGCTCGATAACTTATTCTCATGTATTTACGAGCATGAGAAAGAACAAAGACTAAGCTCGGGATTGTTTTCATTTTTTCGCAAGCTTTGAAAACAAAACAAAACTATGCTTGGGATAGATTTTATTTTTACACAAGCTTTAAAAACTAAACAAAACTATGCTTGAACCTAGTTTCATTTTTACACAAGCTTGAACTAGAGGAAACTATGCTTGAGGTAAGTGGTTTCATTTTTACACAAGCTTGAACCATAGAAAACTATGCTTGCAACTTCCCAATGCAAAACACATGGATGGTCGGTACTTAGCCGCCAACTTTAGAAACTAGCGGCTTCACTTCAGCATGAAGTCCATAGGCTGAGGCAAATGCCCCCCAATCTTCGTGTCATCCAACTATAAAGGAGAATGAAATGAAGCTTCAAATACTGGATGAAGGACTTGACTCAAATAGAGAGGGGGAAAACTATTTCATTTTTTAATGAGCTTGACATAGAAACAAGAACTATGCTTGTAACCTCTATTTCATTTTTTAATGAGGTTGCTACAGAGATACAAAAACTATCCTCAAGTGGTTTCATTTTTTAACGAGCTTGAAATTAGAAAACCATGCTCAAGAACCTTTGTTTCATTTTTTAATGAGGTTGCCTCAGAGACGCAAAAACTATCCTCAGAACCTCTGTTCTTGATCATGGATTCCAAGAGGACAATGCTCTGGAATGACACCATGTCAAGGGACAAAACTCGATCATGGCTTCCAAGAGGTCTTCATTTGACGGAAGAAACACACTCTGGAAGGACACCATGTCGATAGGAGGAAAGAGATCAAGCTCTAATAATCCGATCGAAGAGATTACCATGTCAACTACTAGATCTAAGTCATCAGAAATTGAAGCCAAGGGTGACAAAGCCACATAATTGAGTTGTGGCAAGGGTGATATTGTTTGCATATAAGAACCATTCAGGGAAGCATTCCAGGTGGGGTCAATTAATGAAATTTGATCAACAGTCACAACTCGTCCATTGTGAGGGAAATATATAACACAAAAAAGAGTAGAGACAATAGCTTTCATGGCATAGACATAATCTCGCCCAAGGAGTAAATAAAAATCCAAGGGGTCCTGGACTACCATGACATCAATGAAGATAGTTTTCCCTCCCAAAGTTACAGGAAACTGAGGAAGGGTCCCTAAAGGCTGAATAGTTCTTCTGTTAAAAGCTAACAGATTCTATGTAATCGGCGCAAGTGGAGGACAACCCAATGCTTGCCAAGCAATAGAGGACAAAATACTAACAGATGAACCTTCATCGATCAATGTTTGGGGAACGTCCCGACCACAAACCTGTACTGTAATCTGGAAAGACATGTAGGAGGGAAGACGATGTCCAGTTAGCACATCCCAATCAAAACGGATGGCTTCATTACTTGGAGGGGGTCCTACGGGAGAAGGAGGAATACCCCTTGGCACGGGAGATTCTATATCAATGAGAAAAACATGAGCAGTATCGGGTTTACTCTCGAGTGGGAGTGTAGGATCGACCACTTGGGTTTCATTCTCTAAGAGGAGAATGGGGTCAACAGGTGGAAACGAATCGACCACTTGGGTTTCACTCTCTGATGGGAGAGTGGGGTTGACCGAGGAAGGTATCAGATCAACCACTTTGTCAACTGGTTCAACTAAATACGTGACCAGATTGATAGCATGATCAACCGGATTGACCGGTAAAGGGACCGAAGTGATCATTCCATCAACTATAGGTGGGGTGAGAGAAAGCTTGCGATAAGCAGCTGGGAGTTGAGGCTGTAAAACAGTCATGTCTTCTAGTAATTTCAAGGCTTTGTCCATATGAGGTCAAAGATGAGTTAGATGACTCCCTTTTCATAACATATACGGGAACTTGGCTCTACGTTTCTTCTTCCCAACTATATCGTGACTAGTCATCGGGAAGTCATCAACACGTTGTTCAGAGGCTGACGACATGGGTTGGCGAGGATGTGTAGACCATACTTCTATAACCTTGGGTATACCAGGGAAATATTTAAGAATATGGCTACCCTTACAAAGCCTGCAAGGGTACTTGGGCTTACGAGTTGTTTGGGTGATCTTGACATCATCAACACTCCCAACATGATTAACAGTAACTGGTTGTTTTCCAACATATTTGACAGTGGTTGGAGGTTTTGACCCTTGTTTATCTTTCTTCTTATTATTATTTCTTTTCTTCTTCTTCTTATTCACCGGGTTACTAGCTTCAGAACTTTCACCTGACAAAGAAGATGAAATAGAAGGTGACATTGCAAGCAAAGAAGGCAAAGAATACTTTACTGGTGAAGAAGGTGAAGGATCAACATGAGTTTGATGTTCTTGGGGGGAAGTGCTTGTGACTGAAGCACTAACTGCATTCGGGATAACCTGAGTGGAAAACAACCATACCGGTAATCCAATAGTGAGACCTGGAAGGCTCAAAGTAGCGATGTGTGGAGGACCAATGTTTCCATAAGAAGGAAAAACAAAAGGTTCCCCTGTAGCAGACGTTCCTTCATTGGTCATTCCAGGAACTGACGCCATTAAATAAATCCAACCTAGAGTCTGCTAGGGAAAACAAACAGCACACGCTAAAAATCTAGGAAGCAAGCAAACAAACAAAACCTTCTCACAATGAGCACACTAGTTGGTGATGAAATCCAATGTCGCGGGAACAAAGTAAGAAGTGGCTGAGATAGAGCGGGTGGAAAAGTTACATTGACGACCTGCTTAATGGACTTACACCCTGGTGCAATCTCCCACACATAATCATGGGTATACCCTCCAAGGAGCCCGATTGAGTTTGGCCAATGTCAATTCCAAGTACCATGAATACTTGCCCCTCCACAGTCACCTCGTGTAAAGAACCTAGAGAGATAGGCCACTAAGGTTACCAATCACTACAGTGATTCATGGGGAAACAATCGACAGTCCAATCCACGTGCAAGGGCAGGGTATCTAGCCCGAAATCAACTTGAAAGGCTTCCACTCATCATTGTGGGTATACCTCTCAAGCGATCCCCATAATATGCACAACCTCTACACCAAGACCAACAAAGAAGGGTGAGTAACTCTGCCAGTCTCAATGCGACCTCGTGATTGACCCTTGTGTTAGAAGGGCTTCCTAGGACAAAATGTAATAAGTGGATTTAACCGCTCCCTAACTCAAGATTCTATGTTTGTTTGAAACTTTGGAAAGTTATCTTTCATACCTATTCCAAAGCCCTACAACTAATCTAATGTAGGTTTGCTACCAGAAAAGATAAAAATGTCTAATCAATTTTTATAAGCGCTTTATTTTATGGCTGTTGTTACTCAAAAGGAAGATGGCGTGGACAATATGGTGTTTTGACCAAATAAAAAATTATGCAAATATATGAAGATGCAATCGTTTCATTTCGATGAAAGCTATGCTACGAGAAGGAGAAAACATTTATCATTCCCATATGCACATGTCCCAAAGTCTATTAAATTCATCAATATCAATATTCTCAAGAAATGAGAAAAAGGTACTATACACCAATAAAATTCCACTACTTCAAATGCAAGAATTCCCCCAATCTAATATAAAGCAAAAAATTAAATCTTTTTGTTTCAAAAATTTCAATAAAAGCAATAATGAACTTTCTTAAAACAACGAAACCCAAACTAAAAGTTTTCTTTTAAATCGAACTATTCGGAAGAAATCTGATCTTTCCCTAAACAATTATAAAGAAAACACACACTTTTTAATTGAAAGACACTCAAAGCAAGAGACTAATCCTTCAAAACCAAACAAAGAAAAAGTGGCTAAAAGCAACTCAAAGGATGTCAAACAGGCTGTAAACAGATCAATATAAGCTCCAAAAGTTCAATTCAGTTGTTCAAAGCAAAATTGGGCATAAAAAAATGACAAGACCCAATCCAAATTTTTTTATAAATAAGTTTGCAGGCTAGCAGTAGAGTACAGTGCGAGAATTAGGTATTCTCGCAGGCTAGACACAGGTAGGGTGCGAACATATCGCACTGGATTACACAGTAGGGTGCAAAAAAAGCTGATTCTCGCAAGCCACTAAAGGGTACAGTGTGAGAACGTCTGTAAACACAAGATTTGGAGAAAGGACAAAAATTTTGAGTGAACTTTCAAATCCAGAGAGTCTTGATGGATCTCCCACAGACTCAGAGACCAGAAAACAAGCAATCAAAGAAAGGGAAACTAGACTAAATAGGAAACATTTCGTTCCCCAGTGGAGTTTCCAATTTTGTTATTGGATAAATCTGTAAGTGCGGACACAAACCGATCTCCCTAGATCCACCTGGATCTAGAACAAAGAAAAACAGAACATGACTCTTTCCCTAGATTCTAACCATTGAATTAAATAGGAGGCAAGAACAAAAAACATACCTTATTTTCGCTTCCTATGGTCTTTATTTCTCCCGCTTCGCTCCATTTCTCTCGTGTAGCCAAGACCAAGACAACACAAACCAACCAAAGTGAAGAAAGGACAATCTATTCAACAGTCAATCTATGTATATGATCAAGGAGTTATACAATAAAGTGAAATTAGATTTATGGGAAAGAATCATATTATTGTATCATATTAAATGTGAAAGAGAGATTACAACCATGGCCTTGATGTCGTAAGGTCCCTTCCAACTGTCCTTCATTCCCCACACACTTCTAGCTCCAAGGATTCTGAAACCATAGATCTGATAGCTACTCACAATCTATCTTGACAAAGCAAATCTCAAAGTCATTCCAACCAAGCTGATAATTCCAAGCCAATCAAAGCTAAGCTCAAGAACTAACAAAGCTAACCCAATCTCACTTTTTCCCTGAGAACTCCTCTCCTTTTATAAGTTGAAGAGGATAAGGTGAGGAGGTTAGGATGATCCCACTAAATCATGAAAACAAGTAAGATCCAAACCATTCGGATTCCACCTCACCATAGAAGTTTCTCCTTCTAGAAGATTCGAGAAAACGCTCATTTTTCCCACGTGTAGGCATTCTCGCACCCTAGCTATAGAGAAACCTGTGAACACCTCGCACCCTAGATATAGTGTAACTTGCGAGAATGGGTCATTCTCGCACCCTGCCTATATAGCAACCCGTGAAATTCCCTTTGTATAAGGTTTTTACATAGGAAAAAACAACTTCTTTTCTCAGGAAAAGTTTTTCTCCCTTCTCTCTTTAGGAACTCAGGCCACTGACCCCTCTGAAGGCAATAGATAGGTTTACATCATTAATGATCATAGGAATGACGAAAATAATGTGTAACACTTCCTCCCAGGGATTGAGTTCCACCCCCAAAAATTTGGTCCTACCAAATTCTGATTGTTTTCCCATTTCTTGGGATCTATGAAAGGTGCTCTTTGAAAAAGGGGGCAATGACCTTTATTAATTTCCAGATTTGAGAACCTGTTTGTAGGGTTTGAGGTTTTTCCATGCTTCTCTTTCTTTTAACAAGTCGGTATTTTTCTATGAGATCCAACTTGCACCAGTCATTATCTCCTGTCACTAACCTCAAGAGGAGTTTAGCTCCCATTGTTGAATTGGTGATTTCGGGGTCTCTGATTCTGAGGCCACCACTTCTTTTGGTCAGGGTCATTGTGTCCCAATTAACCAAGTGGAATTGTTTGTGGTTGAATTTTCCCCCTTGCCACAAGAATTTACAGATGATCTTGGCCAGTTCTTTCAAGATTCCCTTTGGGGCTAGAAGGGTAGAAAATTGATATATTGGGAGGGCCGAGAGGACATATTTGATCAGTACCACCCTTCCTACTGGATTGAGCTACCTTGATCCCCAATTTTCCATATTTTCCTTAAACTTTTGGATATAATGGTGCCAATAATAACCAGGGAGAGATTTGATACAAAGGGGGAGGCCCAGGTATTTGAAGGATTTCGATTCTTGGGAAATGTTGAATCCCATGATTTGAGCAATTTCCACTTTGATGATTGCTGAGAAATTCTAGGTATAGATTTGGCAATTTTATTATTTCAGAAGCTCTCCCGAGACTAGAAGGAAGGTATCAAGAACATGGAGGATTCTTATGGACAGATTTTTTGAACCCTTGTTGATGCGATCCCCCTTCCACAGTGGGGTATGTGACCTCCTAGTCACTGGATCATTCTCCTTATTGAGCCGAAATGGCTCCTCAAGCTCATTTTTGAACCCTCTAAATGAATCCAAATTTCCCTTTTATCATTGGCACGAGCCTTGAGAAAACCTGTGCACGTGCCACCTTTCGACACCCTTCTCTGTTCTTAACCAACATTGCACTCGACACTAGCTCATTTCACGATCACCCTTTCTCTTTTGTGACCCTGGGCTGTGACCCAAGGCTCAAGTCAATAGGCTTTTCACATTTCAATGATGTGGGAGGATTAATTCCTCATCTCTTGAAATACCGAACCCTGGAATGGGGCCTAGTTCCATAGCTAGATCCTCCCTTAACTCTCAGTCATATGACCACACCCCGTGACCATTGGCTAATGCCCAAAAGGCGCTCTGGCTTTCGTGACCTCGCAATTCTAGTTGCAAGTGTTCTTGGGTCCTTTGACCCCCAAAACCCTAAAAAGGGATATCGTATGACAAGCTCCTCCCCTAAGCCTTTGCTTGTGATCCTGATCTCTGACCTAGACCTTAATCAATAAGGTTCTTTCAAGGTTCATGAATTCACAAGTCTTGCATAAAAGGTAGAATACCCTTCTATTCTCTGATTCACGACATGTGAAAGTCAACAGGCGGTTGAATCTACCATTACAATGCGCCTACATCACCTGGAATAGACTCCCTCTCTTCAGCTCCTTTGTGATATGACCATAACCAAGGCCTTAACGCAACTTCCTTTCATGACTCACCATCTCACGAGTTTGTGAGTCGAAGACCCTTGACTCCTCTTGCACTCTAAACCTCCAATACCCGAGATCCAATATGGGTATGACTCCCTCCTCACTAGTGCCAGCTACATATAACCATAGAATAGTCTAAACACTAACACTACTCACAACTCATGACTTCGTGACTTGGAGTGTTGATCCCTCATGCTCCTCCTCTACAAAACCCCGAAGCACGATAAGTCAATGATGGGTTGACTCCTTCCAAGGTGACACGTGTACACCACCTGTTGCCTACTTTTGCCTTTTACGTGCATTGTATCTTTGTGCCACATGTCAACCATGCAGTCCCCACCTAATGGATGTGCCACATATTCGCACGAGCCCTTGGCACTCAACACTTCACGAATTATACAGTCGAAAGGAAATGATTTCAACCTTTGAACCCCCGATACGCGATACCACACAGAGGTTCTGATCCAACGGTTCTCCTGTGGCTAGGATCCAATCGTCTGGATCTCCTTCCCTTATCCTCATGACTCAGGACTTGGAGCGACCAAGAATTTGTCCTACCCTTTAAACTCACGAACCTCAAATTCATGATATGATCCAATGGTGTGGGGTAAGCTGCAATCAATGACTCACATTGATCCGCTACTCCTAGGTGATGGGTTCCTCCGGCCTCTAACCACCTTGCAACTCTTGCCAATTTGATGGCTCTCGTGATTTCGACACTCTCTCTTGGAAGTGCTCCACCATTCATTTTCAACCCTTGTGCGCCTAATTCTGAACCCCTGTTGAATTTTTGATCTCTTCTACGTGTCCTCCACAAATGGACAGCCCAGATTCTTTCGGGACTTCCCTTCTCAAAAATTTGGGGGAGTCTTCACTCTCAAATTCTCGATGAACAAATCCCCAAAATGTGGATCGCTTGACATGTGTCCTCTGAGATGGATGGTCCTAATGTTTTTGGGACTTTGAAAAGTCCTCTCTCCTCTTCTTCCATGAGGGTTTAAACCTCTTACACCTTCTCCCAGATCCGATGGCTATCAATAATCGATGCTCAGATCTGACGGATTACAGCTATTCAGTACTTCCTCCTGAGGATCCTCTGTCGTTCATTCAGATCCTCCACTCCACTATCTCTAAGGGTTTAATTTCTACATAGTTCTCCTTGATCCTACGATCTTCGGGCATATGTGTTATTGATCCAACAGTTGTTGTTTCTCCTCCTAAACTCTTTCACCTACTTTTGGGCTTGGAAGATTTATGAAGTTTCAAAGGATTCAACCTTTCATTTCTCCACTCCTGTGAGCCTGATGACTTGAGTCTCGCCTGCGTTCTAGAAATTCTCCTACTCCTGAACTTTGTCAACTCAGAAATCTCAATGGGATATCTCGACCTTATACTCCTTTTCTCTGTTTCTCTATGCCTAAAATCACTTTTCCTCCTGAGCTTATGGACTTAGGATAAGTCCACTCTCGCACACTCCTTGTGCTGATGAGATTTTGAATAACTCAGAGTCGAGGCCATTTCTTGAAAATAAATGCCTCATGCCCACCTAGCATCCTTCTGATCGATGCACACTTTGCAGAGCCTTGTTCTCACAGTGTGTTCAGTAACTCTATTCTCTTCTGAACTCGATGAAGAGTTACTCCTCCCTAAATGTATATAAATACCCTCTTAGCTATGTTCTACTTGAGCACACTTTGCTGAGTTTATATAGTATTTTGTATCTGTGTAGGTGTCTTCCCTACTGACACTCTTCGGTCCTCAAAACTCAAACAAGAGTTCTCCTCATGCACTCCTTGAACTGGCTCGATGCCCTCTTTGCATAGATTCTACAGAAATTTTGACATTTTGTCTTCCCTATGATTCCTCTACATAGTGTTAACTCCAAGGTATTCAACAACCTTGAGAAATATTTTGAGTTTGTAAATTATTCTGGTGTCCCCACCTGGCATGTTCTCCTCTGATCTCAATTGAGAGATTCAGGTGCGCATTCCTTGTGCTGGATACAAAACGTTTCTTTTTCTGTCGTGCACACCTTGCATAGCCTAAAGAACCCATAATTATGCAACAACTCAAATGAAGATAGTAAATCCTATCTTCCAACTGTAAATGAAATCTATCATACATCTACAACATTCGTTCATGGAAACATGTAAACACACAAATACACAGAGTGCAACAAACTGCTTTTGTATTAATCTGAATGTCTATACAGATGTTTACAATAACTGGACTGTAACAAGTCTCAGTTATTCTCCATCTCTCTCTCTCTCTCTGAGAATTTGTTTCCTAAGGCATCTCTACTTGTACCTCTCCTATCCTTGATTCTCTTCCTGAGACTCTCCTCTTTTCTCCTTTGAGTTCCACATAGACTCTCTCCTACTTCTCCTCTATCCAGAACTAAATCATATAGATACAAAAGATCTTTTTCAAAGAGGGATCCTCGAGCTCTTCCCTCCAAGCTATCTACCTGCATTGATTTTAATTCAATAGGAATTTACAATTTAGACTAAGTCAACACTCCAAGTCTGCGGCCTCTTATAGTCCTTAGAGACATCACAAGCAAGTTACAATTTAAAAAATCTTGAGACAGGAAATATCTCAACAACTCAATTAATTTCTGAGTTAATTCTTGATTTGAATTTGAAATAAATGAGAGGGTTGCACCTCTCTTCTCCCTTGAGTGTGTGTTGACCACATTCCTGAGTTGGAACTCCTTTCAGCTGAAGTGATGCTCATGCATCATAATCCTCTACTAGGAAAAACATGAGCTCCTTCTCATGAGCTCCTCTTCTCCAGCATTGAAATCCACCTGGATAACAAATCATCTTTTGGAGTTGTCCATATTCTCCTCTCCAGCTATGTTGTTCCTGCTGCTTCCTCCCTGGTGCTATGGAAGGTTCTTCTTTGCTCGTCTTCCCTTTTCTTACTGCTTCCAGTGATGAATTTAGCATCAGCCTTTTGATTTCCTCAATCACCCTGTCCAACTGCTCCAGTGGCTAGCTCCTTGTATGCAGTCCTCTCGGATGCACTTATTCATCCTTATCAGTGGGAAGATCTACCTTACCTCCACTAATGTTGTTAGATCCCTATGTGTCACTAAGTGGCCACTCTACTGTAGAATCCATCTTTGCAGTCTCACCTCAAAGCTGCTTCTCAACTTCCTTTTCTGTTAATACGTTCTCATGTTCCTCCAACCGTTCCTCGAGATAGTATTCTCCTTCATCATCCTCCAACTTGACCTGTTGAATGTGAAATCTTTGCACGACTACCCTCCTTTCCAGGGCTTCCAATTCTTCACATAGATCAACAAAATCCATGTTGTCTGCTTCTTCTTTTACTATTGCAAGATCCAGTGTTGTAGTCATCTTTGTTTCAACATCCTAGCTGAAAATTTTGAGACATTCTTTTGAATGCTCATCTTCTTCTCCTTGGGAAAACGTCAGTATCTTCTCCTCCATCATGATAGTCTCTGTTGGATGTCCTTCTGTTGTTGCACCTTCATTGTGTGCAATGACCTTCACTTGGTTGTCTAGCAGTAATATGTCTATTCTCCCAATGATTAGAATGCATCTCTGATCCTTCTCCATCAACTCTCCTCCCTGATATGAACTCACCTCTAAGTTCATATTCTTTCCCTTGCCCACCTAGCAATATGGGATTTCTTATATACTCTCCTCACAGTCTATGAGATCAACTGATCTCATATCATTGCCCATCTGGCAATATGAACTTCAATTACTGCTCCCCTAACAGTACATGAGATCTGAATTCAATATCCTTCAATTTCCCACCTGGAAAATTGAAATTCCATCTCTGCTCACATGGTAGTTTATGAGATCTTGATCTGATCTCTCCTCCTCATCATTGCTAAGATTTTTCCCAGTCTCTGGTTCATATATGTGAACCACTTCCTTCTCTGGTTCACTGAGGTTTTCAGCATGCCTCATCCATCCTCTTAACAATCTTCATTGTCTTTTGGCCAATAGTTTCTTTACTGGCCACTTTACCTTCATTTTCATGGTCCATTCATACACCCAATGTGCTCTTGCACTCTGCTACATATCAAATGCAAGATTCTCCATCCTTGTTCTTATCTCCATGAGCTCCAGATGCATCTCTGGATTTCCTTTCTTCTTATGGCCTTCTCTTCAACCATGTCCATGGACTTTAGTAGACATCTTTCATCTTCTAGATTCCCTCCTAGAAAACCTGTTGTTGTCACTCTGAAACTGAGAGTGTTTCCATCATCTCCTATAGTCCAGCCGACTATCCATTTGATTGTTGTGCATCTGTAAACAATTACTACAAAGTATCAATGCTTTGTCTCCTCCTTCACCTGCTGCGTAGAGTTGAATTATGTTTCTTGATACCACTTGATGATATCAATTCATCACCTTCATTTCCTTCTGTCTGTTGTCTGTAAGAAAGACTCAACCTTCTTGGTTTACCTCCGTTTCCTAGAAAAATCAATTATGTGATCTGATACCACCTGATGGTGTGTATCAAAGTATCTTCTTTCTCTTTTCTCTTCTACAGAATTGAACCTATCCATATTTCTGATACAGTTGATGAGATCCCCCTTCCCCAGTGGGGTATGCGACCTACCGATCACTAGATCATTCTCCTTCTTGAGTGGAATTGGCTCCTCGGGCTCTTGTTGGAACCCTCTAAATGAATCCACATATTCCTTGTATCCCTGGCATAGGCCTTGAGAAAACATGTGCGGGTGCCACCTTTCGACACCCTTTTCTGTTTCAAACCAAAAATGAACTCCACACTAGCTCCTTTCATGATCACCCTTCCCCTTTCATGACCTTGGGTTGTGACCCAAGGCTCATGTCAATACGTTTTTTTCCTTTTGGCGATGTGGGAGGATTGACTCCTCGTCTCTTGAAATATTGAACCCTAAAATGGGGCCTAGCTCCACAGGTAGCTCCTCCATTAACTCTAAGTCATATGACCACACCCTGTGACCATCGTCTAATTCCCAAAAGGCACTCTGGCTTTTGTGACCTTGCAATTCTGTTTGTAAGTGTTCCTGGGTCCTTCAACCCCCGAAACCCCGAAAAGGGCTATCGTATGACAAGCTCCTCCCCTAAGCCTTTCCTTGTGATCGTACACTGTGACCTGGACCTTAATCAATAAGGTGCTTTTAGGGTTCACAACTTTGCAGGTCTTGCATAAAAGGTAGAAGACCCTTCTAGTCCCTATTTTCCAACATACGAAAGTCAACAGGTGGTTGACTCTACCATTACAATGCGCCTACGCCACCTAGAATAGACTCCCTCTCTTCATCTCCTTTGTGATATGACCATAACCAAGGCCTTAACGCAAGCACCTTTCGTGACTCACAATCTCACGAGTTTGTGAGTCGAAGACCTTCGAATCCTCTTGCACTTCAAACCTTTGATACAAAAGATGCCATATGGGTATGACTCCCTCCTTGCTAGTGCCTGCTACATATAACCGTAGGCTAGGCTAAACACTAGCACTACTCACAACTCGTGACATTGTGAGTTGGAGTGTTGAGACCTTGTGCTCCTCCTCTGAGAAACCCCAAATCACGATAAGTCAGCAATGGGTTGAATCCCCCCAAGGTGACGTGTGTACGCCACCTGTCGCCTACTTCCTCTTTTTCTATGCATTGTATGTTTGTTCCACCTGTCAACCACTCGGTCCCCACTTAACAGATGTGCCATGTGTTCACACGAGCCCTCAGCACTCAGCTCTTCACAAATTCTATAGTCGAAAGGAAATGCTTTAAACCTTTGAACTCTCGATACACAATACCACATGGAGGTTCTGATCCAATGGTCCTCCCGTGGCTAGGATCCAATGGTCTAGATCTCCTTCCTTGCTCCTCTCGACTTGGGACTTGGAGCGACCAAGAATTTGGCCTTCCCTTCGAATTCATGAACCCTGAATTCACGATATGATCCAACGGTGTGGGTTAAGAAGCAATCAATGACTCACGTTCATCCTCCGCTCTTGTGTGATGGGCTCCTCCAGCCTCTAACCACCTTGCAACTTTTGACAATCTGATGTCTCTCGTGATTTCAACACTCTCTCTTGGAAGTGTTGCATTGTTCATTCACAACCCTTGTGAACCTAATTTGGAACCCCTGATGACTTATGGATCTCTACCATGTGTCCTCCACAAATGGACATCCCAGATTCTTTCGGGACTACCCTTCTCAAAAAATTGGGGGAGTCTTCACTCTTGAACTCCCAGTGAACAAGTCCCTGAAATGTAGATCTCTTGACATGCATCCTCTAAGATGGATGGTCCTGATGTTTTCGGGACTTTCACAAGTCCTCTCTCCTCTTCTTCCATGAGGGTTTAAACCTCTTGCACCTTCTCCCAGATCCGATGGCTATTAGTCCTTGGTGATTAGATCTGACGGCTTACAACTATTCGATACTTCCTCCTGAAGATCCTTTTTCGTTCATTTAGATCCTCCACTACGTCATCTATAAGGGTTTAATTTCCACGTAGTTCTCCTTGATCCTGTGATCTGTGGGCATCTGCACTACTGATCCAACGGTAGTTGTTGCTCCTCCCAGGCTCTTTCACCTCCTTCTAGACTTGGAAGATTTATGAAGTTTCAAAGGCTTCAGCCTTTCTTTTCTTCACTCTTGTGAGCCCGATGACTTGACTCTCTCCTGCGTTCTAGAAATGCTCCTCCTCCTATGCTTTGTCAACTCAGAAATATCAATGGGATTTCTCGACCTTCTGCTCCTTTTCTTTGTTTCTCTATGCGTAAAATCAATTTTCCTCCTGATCTTATGGACTTAGGATAAGTCCATTCTCGCACACTCCTTATGCTGATGAGATTTCAAATAACTCAGATTCGAGGCCATTTATTGAAAATAAATTACTCACACCCACTTGGCGTCCTTCTTCTCGATGCACACTTTGCAAACCCTTTTTCTCATAGAGTGTTCAATAATTTTGTTCTCTTTTGAACCCGATGAAGATTTCTTCCTCCTTAAATGGATATAAATACCCTCCTGGCTACTTTCTACTCGAGCACACCTTGTTGATTTTATAGAGTCTTTTGTATCTCTATAGGTGTCTTCTCTACCGACACTCTTCGGTCCTCAGAACTCAAATGAGAGTTCTCCTCATGCACTCCTTGCACTAGCTCGATGCCCACTTTATAGATATTCTTTAGAACTTTGAACATTTTGTCTTCCCTGTGCTTCCTCTGCACAATGTTAACACCAAGGTATTCAACAACCTTGCGAATTATTTTGATTTTGTAAATTTTCTAGGACCCTGTCTTCCAGTTAGGAGGGGAACTATCTAGGGGGAGGCAATACAAGAATTGATCCAAGCCATAAAGCTTTGACTGAAGCCGAATTTTCCCAGAACTCTGAAGAGGAAATTATGTTCCACTCTTTCAAAGGCGTTTTCCATGTCTAGTTTTATAGCCATGCCTTAGTCTCCTTGGGAGTTGCTGGCATGAATTGCCTCTACAACAAGGATAAATTTATCCCAAATATGGCAACCCGCTACAAAGCCTCCTTGGTCCGATAGGATTAGTGAGATGAGTAGGGGGTTTAGCCTGTTTGCAATTATTTTGGAGAATATTGTGTAGGAAATATTGCACAGGGAGATGGGCCTGAAGCGATTTAGGGAGGGGGCTCCAAAATATTTTGGGAGGAGAGCGAGGAAGTAAGAGTTGGTAGTTCCTCCCAACCTTTTAGCCTTGTTTGTGAAAATCACCATTCTTATGTAGTCCTTTTTGATGATATCCCAACATTTTTTATAGAAGTGGAGTGTGAAGTTGTCTGGACCCGAGGCTTTGTCATCTTGGATTTGGTTCATAGATTTTAGGATTTCTGCTTCTTCAATGGGTCTATCTGGGTGGGCGTTATCCTCCTCAGTGATATTGCTAGGAATGTGCTAGAGAAAGGCTTCAATTTGTTGATTCTCATCTTTGTCAGAAGTGGTGTACATAGTTTGAAAGTGTAAGGCATCGTGTTGCTCGATTTGGGTGAAATCCTTTAGTATTTCACCATCGGGGGTTTTGAGTTCTGAGATTTCTTTTGACCAGTTCCTGACTTTAGCTTGGTTATGGAAGTAGGAAGTGTTTTGGTATCCCTCTTTTAGCCAGAGACTCCATGACTTTAGACACTAAGTGATTTCCTCTTTTTCTAGAGCTTGAAGATACTCTTTGTGGATCTTTCATTCTTGGATGAAAAGGTTTTGTTGGATCTCTGTAGTTTCCATTTCCTCCTGCAGAGATTCCAGTTGAAGATTTTTTTCTTTGGCTTTTCTTTACGAAGAGTTTTTTGCCCAACTCTTTAAGAATTCATTTACTAATTTTAGCTTATGCTCCCATATGTAATTTAGTGAGTCTGTGATCCACTGATTCCATAATTGGAGATGGATTGGATAAACTCAATGCGATCCAACCATAGAGGGTTGAGTTTGAAAGGATTTGGCCCCCAGTTCTTTTGAACTTTGAAGGGTATTCTTATGGGGCAGTGATCTGATCCCACCCAGGGGAGATTTGTAGAGCATAGTTTCTTAGGGAGGGACAGGAGCGAGATACTAATCAATAATCTATCTTACCTTGCAGCTATGTTCCCAGGACCTGCTCTTGTATTATTCCAAGTGTACATTCCCTTGTTCAAGGGAAAATAAAAGAGTTATAGGTCCGATATAAGGTCCTCCAACCTTTCCCAGAATTGATCCCTTACCACAGAGCCACCTCTCTTTTCCTTTGAACCTTTGGTTGTATTGAAGTCTCCTACAATAATAAGGTTCCTAGGAGGATTTTCCTTGGCAAGGTTCAGTACGTATTTCTAGCATTCATTTTTTTCATTATAGTTGTTTGGCATATAAACATTGATTATGGAGTATTCCATACCTGAGTCTTTTTTTATAAGGTTGTTCATAAGCCAAAACTGGGTTTTCACCTAATCTTTTAAGTCGAATTCCTCGGTCTTCCAGAATTTTTTTATTCCTTATGAGGCCCCTCTTAAGATTACTGCCTTCCCTTCACTTTTTCTCCGATTTTTATGCAGGTCTTTGAGGGTTTCCTACTCCCTCATTTTCATCTCCTGGATCATGAGGATTGAGTGTTTTATTCTTGAATCAACTTTTTAACTTCTTCTTTCTTGAGTTTTCTTCCTAATCCTCTACAGTTCCAGGAGACAGTTTTCATAATTTATCAGAGTGTTTTGGTCCCCCCCCTCTTGAGGGATGAGATGCTTCTCCATTATGTTGGGTTTCCTTGTCTTTCCCATATTTTCCATCTTTCCTTAGTGTCTTGTCGATTGTTTTTTGAATTCCCAGTTCCTTTTCTCTGTCTGCCGCCGATTCCATTTTATTTTTGTGGGATTTTCATCCAGGCTTCTTGTTGTTTGTTGGTTGAGTTTGTTCCAATTCAGGATCACTTTCTGAGGAGTCATGTCTCTCTTCTTCTGAAATTTATGGGTTTTCCATGGCTTGGTTCTGGAGAGATTTTGAGGAGTCTCCACTCAGATTAAAGACTTCATTTTCCTTTACTATGCCTTTAATGTTCCCTTCTCCTGCCTCTTCTTGTCTCTTTCTATTGTTTTCTTCCTGATATTCCCTAATTTCTTCTACATTTCCATCTAAGTGGAGTACTACATATCTATTGTGGCTTGATTCTCATTTTTGTGGAGAGCCTAGTCTTATTTCTTTTGGATCTAGAGGTTTTTCTCTTTGGTTCTGAGTTGGGATGGACTGGGTTTTCCCATTTTTTTTTCTCTTTGGCTGCTGACAATGGTGTTGTTTTGGATCTTGGTACTGCATGTCTTTGTCCTGAGGGCAAGATTTTCTTAAATGACCATATTCGTGACAGGTTGTTCATTTGAAGGGGATTTACTCGTAGTCTACTTGTTGGATGTAAGACCAACTGTCTAGATTTGATTGTATTGCTTTAGGGAGGCCTTTTTCTAGATATAATTCTACACATAGTCTGGCGCAATCCTGAAGACCCTCTCATGGTTTAGCACAATCAATGTACTTTTCGAGGGTGTTTCCTATGTTTCTAATGGTTTCATGGTTCCAGCAGTGGAGGGGTAGGAAAGGAAACCTTACCCATACTGGGACTGCTGAGGGAATATCATTCTTTGAGATAAATTTTGGAGTCCACTTATTTAAATACATTTCTCTGGTCCCCATGAAGTAAGGACCACTTCAAAAAATTAGATCTCTATCTTTTTTTTTTTTTCAAACAGAAAGGAGAAGAATCCCTTACCACAAAAGGATATCAACATTTGTCCCTTGATTAGTTTAATTCCAACCAGAGGTGCATGGATTTTGGGGAAGGCCACAACCATGTGAATTGACCAATCAATCCTCTATCTGCCATTCTAAGGGCTAGGGGCCATGCCAAGAGGGTGAAAACAACGACCTTAGGGATTTCGACAACGTTTTTTACAAATAGTGAAGGGCGGGGGCTTGGGTGCTTTGGCATATGATGAGATGAGAGCCTAGAAGGCCCACAGGTCCGAGGATGAGGATCCTAGGGATGGATCCCCTCCCTCAGAGGGAGACATTAATTCTGGTGGGCGTGACCATTGAAACCCTAGAAGTCATTTCTTGGAGAGTCGTGTTCTCAATATAGTCAAACATTATTAATCAATTCATTAATAATACATTATTACATTAATCCTTTAATGTATTAGCTAATTAATCAATACATTAATGTACATTATTAAATTAATACATTAATAAAGTATTAAATTATTATTAATACATTAATATATTAAAGTAATACAATAATAATATTAGTACATTAATAAAGTAATAATACATTAATAAAGTACTAATACAATAATACATTATTAATTAATTCATTAATAATGATACTAATGATGATGATTAAGGTCCAATTGGTCTATTTGACCTTAAGAAGGTAATATATTACTTCAATTTCTTTAAAATTGTGTTTCTATGCTCAAAAATCATTGAGAAGTGTTCCAAGATGACCATAGTTTTCATGACCTGGGAGGTTAGGAAGGTCGATAATGTGGAAAATATTTTTAAATTGGGATGTAATATGGGTATTAATGGATGACCATGTTACCCATGACCATGGTTGAATGTGATTGACTATGATTGACCATGAGTATGGTTGACCAAGTGTATGATTGGCCAAGGTTGACCATGTTTGACCTTGACCATAAGAATGACCATAGTTAACTTTGACCATGATCATGACTATATACATTATTACATTCATCCTTTAAAGTATTATTTAATCACTTAATACATTAATGTACATTAATTAATTAATAAACTATTAAAGTATTTTTAATTAATACAGGTGAGTGCAAGAAGTTTATGGCCGAAAAAATGGCAAGGGCATGAATAAGAATGTGCACTCGTAGGAATGTGTGTGCATTCTTAGGAATGTGCACACATTCCTATACCTATAGGTTTGGATATGGTTGAACCTCCACATGGATTTCCACATAGATTTAGTGGAAAAATCATGTCCACAGTCTTAAGAATGTGTGTGCGGTCCTAAGAATGGGCACATGTTCTTACTGATAAAAATATTTAAAGGACCCGAGTGCAATTTGTGCACATTGTGCACAAATTGTGCACACGTTTTTCTCATTGGGAAAATATAGTCAAGATAGAGAGGATAAATAAAGGGAGGAGGGGGGCACCATGTCCAGATATGTTATTTTTTTCTTAATTTTAATCCAATTTAGTCATTCCAATTTAGTACTTTACTCCCAATAATCTAAATTCAAAAAAATTGTAGTTTTGTATTTTAAATAAAAAAGTAAACTAATTTACATGCCATGGATTTTAAATTGAAAAATATATAATACAATGGAACCCCAAGACAATTTAAACTCCTCAAAAGAAAACTGAGAAGATCAAAACCCCAACTCACCACCACCACACAATGTAAACACTGAAATAGATCAGGGGTTGGTTATGTTACAAACCCTTAAGGAAAAAATAAGGGAGATGAGAGAGCCTATAAGAGTCTCCTTGGACACTTGTTTGGACATCATTGTGAAGTCGACTGCACGTTCCTAAGGGAAATTAACCTCTATTTATGATTATAGGGAAAAAATGTATGAGTACTATAGCACTGGTTTGGAAAAAAACCAAGTCAAAGAACTTAGCATTTCAAAACAACAAATATTGTGTATTTTTAGGGATCCTAGAAATGGACAAGAACTACCATTGACTCATGCATCCATCTCTAGATTAATCAAAACTAGATGGATAGGTGGTACATGCATTTTGATAAACCTACCTGCAATAACATGGAAATGCCCTTATATTTTCAAAGGAAATTATGGATTGAGTTTATATAGGTAAGCATGTCAACTACTTTGACATTGGTGACTTCAATGGGGTGGGTCAATGCTTCACATAGAACCGAGAGCATAACAGGCATGAACCCAAGTTAGGTCCTCGTACCCCAAGTGAAGGCCTAACCCTCTACCCCACATCCTCTTATTGTAGAGAACTTGCAACATGCACAACTAGCCATCTCATCATTGACTCATAGCCTAGTGCAACACATTAGCTTTGTTGCACTATCTTGGAAAAAGGTGTCTGCCAGTGACATTGGTAGAGGAGTTGGAGAATCATCATGCACATGAGAGTACAATGAGGAGAGGGAACATGAACATAACATCCATCCATGTGAACCTCACAGATGTTGAAGTTGTGGGAAGACATGGTATGGGCCTATAAATCCTAGTGGACAACATAACTTCATGGAGTAGGTTAGTATCTTAACCCTGTCTATGTTCTTCATCGTTATATATTTATTTATTTATTTTTTATTTATATACATATTTGATTTTATGTTGTTTTGCAGTTGTTTTGTCCTAGAAGTATATCCTCTATGCCTATGGATGCATCAATGCCTAGCCCCACCAATGATGCAACAATAGAGGCAACATGTTCATTGGGTGCACTGCACAAACATGTATGTATCACATTTGATAGATTCATCATAGTCATTTATTTATTTGATGACATCCTCAAATTTGTATATGTTCTCTTGTTTCTATAGGATTTGACACCTAGTGATGTTGGGGATTGTCCATCTAGGATGAAAAGGTCACCCGCATCACATGTATCATGTGTAAAGTTAAATATCATTTAATTCTCATTTTTTTGTGTTTTTGTTTTTGAATTTTAATATTTGGTACTAATAGTTCAATTTATTCATATGTATGTAGGTCGTCAATACATTTTCTAGGTATAGTCGTATTGCACCCTCTAGGAATCTAGTTGTTGCTTCTGGTTTCCTTTCTCCAAGAATAGGGTGTTGGAATCACTTGTACAACCTGTGAGGGTCCATCACAACCCACCTTTCTTCCACCCACCCCTTCCATCAATTTTGGCCCCATCGATAAAGATTGTCATAGAAGAGGTTGTCTTGGAGCATGTTGTACAACCTAGTGCTCTATCTACCAGGGAATCTCCATTGATGCCTGAGATATTCACGATGAGATAATGCATGGATGATAATTTGTTTTATTTCATGAAATTTTTTTATGCATATTTGTTTACTTTTCTTAACTTGATCCTTGTAATTGATGCAGGGGTGCATTGCAGAGATATTGGGGTCAAGGAGGAGGGTAACACCCTCATGATCAACAGTTTAACATGTGGTGAGTTTTCTTAGGTTAAATTACAAAGTATCAATTTGTATGTCGATTAATTCATTGATGAAAAAAAATATAATATTGTTTATTCTTTGTGCAGTCTCCGAAGCGTCGAAGCACAACTAGGCCTAAAACCTCTTGAGCTGAATCCTCGAGCAAGAGAAGAAAGACAAATTTTTAGGATGCTTCTGAGGGTGTCGAGGGTGGAATGGTCAATGATTGACCAACCTGCCATTTTGTAGATAGGCCATGATATATATGTTTTTTTATGTTATAGCACTTTTTGTCATTTTGTATACTGGGAACGACTTGCCATTTTTAAAAAAATGTATAATTTAGATGATGCTGAATATATATATATATATATATATATATATATATATATATATACATTTCATGCCATGTTTTTTATGAATTTCGTTGTTTCTACATTTAATGTTGATGAATATATGAATTTCAAAGTGTTTGAATTCGAAAGTGTATGAATTTTATGTGTATTAATTCCTTGATTTGTTTATAAAGTGATTATAAATACTCACATTACACATTAAGGAATAAATTATGGTGGAAAATATTTCTAAGTGATAAATCCATAAGAAATTAATGGTTCTCAAGTAACATTGCTTGGTAATCAACCATGTATCTCTACATCGTGGATAGATCATTTCTTTTGAATTATTTGCATGAATGTTTTGGAAATTGATATTCTAACTCACAAAAAACAATATGGAATACCTCTTGAGTTATCTCCATCTAAATCCAATGACAAATCCACACTCAAATAGGGTCACTTGAAAATATTGTGATCTTAAAAATGACATATTACAATAATTTATTATATAAATAAATTTTGTCATTTATCATCTACATAATTGTAAATCACTCAACAATTTCATCTCAATGTTATTTTATACTACACACACAGTATTCCCCTCTTTCTATGCATGACATATAAAATCATTTGATTTATGTGTAACCCTTCATAAATGCCAAAACAACTAGTCAAGGACTCATTAATGCACATGTTTGTTTAGATTGTGTAGTGGGTATATTCAAATTTTTCTAAACCCATCAATTATTAATAACATTTATTCAATCCTCCATGATTTCTATTTCTACTAAACATATTGATTTTGATCAATAGAACCAGAGAGTTTACATGGAATATTGATCTTTGAATGGGTATCATTTTCCACCTTCAAATAAATGTTTTGAGGTTACATTTCATGATACACTATATAAATTAATGCTATTCTACAAAAATTCCTCCACGGAGACTTGAAACCATTTCTATTTTCCATTCACCATCTATGAGAGTTTATTGCACATTCCTACCCAATTTTTGGGTTAGAGCACACAAGGATACAAAGGACCCTCCCAAACCCAATCCCATAAACCTGTTGATGCCATGCCATTGCCATTCCATTGTCATTCCTTTCCAAATCATTCAATTCCATCCAATTTCCATTTCAATGCCATTCTCAAAACTTTCCATGCCATGCCATTGCCATGCCTTGCTATGTCATTACATGCCATTGCCATGCCTTGCGAAGCCATGCCATGCCTTGCCAAATCATGCCATTTCTATGCCAATGTTATGCCTTTCCAAGACAGGCCATGGCATGCCATGTAATTTCCATGCCTGTCCAAGCAATTCCATTTGATGCCATTTTCATGTAGCTTCCCATGCCTTGTCATGTATTTTCCCATTCTAACCTATATAACAATAAATATAACTTTCCATTGTCACGCCATCAATTTTCCATGCCTCACAAAACTAATAAATGATATTGACTAAGTTACAATAGGATAAATATAACAACCCTTAACACAAGTAATCATTAAATGAAAGGGGGCTAGAAATTAAAGCCTAAACTAAGGTTTAGATAAAAAAATCTTGTTGAAATGCAAGATGACACATAATAGCCCTAGAATATTCAAGACATCATTATTATTCCTTCCAATCCATGCCATGACATTTCGAAGCCTTTACAAGCCATGTCATGTTATTCCATTGCCTTGCCACGCATTTCCATGCATTTCCTTACCATGCCATGCCATGCCATGCCATGAATTTCCTTGACTTACCATGCAATTGAAATAGTATGGTATGCTATTGTATCATATGGTATGAATTGGCTTGTCACTGCCTTGTATGGTATGGTATGGTATGCATTTCCTTTGCATTTCCTTATATGGTATGCATTGGAAATGGTATGGTATGGTATGGTATGCATTTACTTGCCATTTACTTGTATGGTATGCATTGGAAATGGTATGGTATGCATTGGCAATGGAAATGATATGCATTGGAAATGGTATGCATTGGCTATGGAAATGGTATGCATTGACAATGGTATGCACTGGAAATGGAAATGGTATGCATTGCCTTTCCATTGTATGGAATGCATTGGGAATGGTATAGTATGGTATGGTATGGTATGCATTGGCATTGGAAATGTCAATGGAACTGGTATGGTATGGTAAATATTTAATTTTCATTGCATTGCATGGTATCGTATGGTATGGTATAAATTTTCTTGTCATTGCCTTGTATGGTATGCATTGGCAATGGCATGGTATTCATTGGCAATGGAAAGGCAATGAATTGGCAATGGTTTTCATTTCCTTTCCATTATATGGTATGCATTGGAAATGGTATGGTATGCTATGGTATGCTATGGTATGCATTGGAATTGGAAATGAAAATGACAATAGTATGGTATGATATGGTATACATTGCCTTTCCATTTCCTTGTGTGGTATGGTATGGTATGGTATGCATTGCCTTGGAATTTCCTTATATGGTATGCATTGGCAATGGTATGGTATGGTATACATTGGAAATGGAAATGGTATGAATTTCCTTGCCATTGTATGATACTCATTGGCAATAGTATGCATTGGAAATGGCAATGGTACACAATGGCAATGGTATGCATTGGAAATGGAAATGGTACACAATGACAATGGTATCCACTAGAAATGGAAAAGGTATGCAATGTCAATGGTATGGTATGGTATCGTATGTTATGCATTGGAAATGGAAATTCTATGCATTGCCTTAACATTGTATGGTATGCATTGGAAATGGTATGTTATGGTATCGTATGGTATGCATTGGAAATGTAAATGGTGTGCATTGACAATGTAAATGGTATGCATTGGTAATGGTATGTTATCGTATGGTATGGTATGGTATGGTATGCATTGGCAATAGAAATGGTATGCATTTCCTTTCCATTGTATGATATACATTGGAAATGGTATGGTATGGTATGGTATGATATGCATTGGAAATGGTATGCATTTCCTTGTGATTGTATGGTATGCATTGGCAATGGAAATGGTATGAATTTCCTTGCTATTGTATGGTATGCATTGGAAATGGTATGGTGTGGTACGGTTAAGGATTAAGGATTAAGGATTAAGGATAAGTATTGAGTGAAGAGAGGGTTAAGGATTGAGTATAAGTTATTCTTAGGCTTAGATGGATCTAGGGGTGTCTATATCATGGTCTATGTCAAGATCTAGGTCAACGTATAAATATAGATCTAACTCTATGTGGTGGTCTAGGTGATGGTATACGTCAAGCTCTAGGTCATCGTCTAAATATATTTATAGCTCCATGTCATGGTATAGGTCATGGCCTATGTCTATGTCATTATCTACATCATGGTCATCGTATAGGTCTAGGTCATGCTCCAAGTATTTCCATATCTAGGTCTTGCTATGTCTAGGTTTAGGTCTAGTTCTTAACATGTCTAGGTCGAGGCCATTTATTTCATTGTGATGTAGGGAGGAGGGATCAAAAGAGAGGAAGAAAGAGAGTGTGATAAGGGGACAGGAGAAGAGAAATAGTCTGATAGACAGGAAGAAGGGGCATAGAGAGTGAGAGAGTCAGATTATGGGGGGTCTATGTCATGGTCTATGTCAAGCTCTAGGTCATCGTTTAACTATAGATATAGCTCTATGTCATGATATAGGTCATGGTATATGTCAAGATCTAGGTCATCATCTAAATATAACTATAGCTTTATGTCGTGGTCTAGGTCATGGTCTAGTTCTATGTCATGGCCTACATCATGGTCAACGTATAGGTCTAGATCATGCTCCAGGTATTTTCATTTATAGTCATTACTATGTCTAGGTTTATGTCTAGGTCTTGACATGTCTAGGTCAAGGCCATTTCTTTCCTTGTGATGTAGGGAGGGAGGTTGTATAAAGAGAAAGAAAGAGAGTGTGAGGGGGGGAGAGAGGGAGAAAAAAAGAGTGAGGGATAGGGAGATAGAGAGGTGGGGTATAGAGTCAGAGGAAAGGGGGGAAAATATGGAAGGGGGGTTATATAGATGAAAAGATATCAATACAAGGAAAAGACCCTCTAGCTGATGTTTTTTTGGATGCCCCTATAAAAATATCCCAAAAATCTATTTATATCAGATGATACTAGGGGAGGTGAGCGACCATAGGTTTTAGTGGATGTTTTTACAGTGGTTCTTTTATAATTACATAATGCACCAGTGCATTTTCGACAAAAGGAGCATCGATTCCCTCAAAACTAGCACATTGTAGCAAGGTTATTTCAAATAAAGAACAATATTATCCAGTGCACTACAGAAATAACGATGCATCGGGAAATAATGATGCACTATAATAGCATTCTTTTAAAAATACACAGTGCACAAAGTAACATTGGAATCATGAATACGTTATTAGTAGAGCGCACCATCATATTGTTAAATAAAAAACATTTACGCAACAATGTAGGATTGTGTCAAAACAAATTCTGATGCCCTCCATTATATTGTGCGCACCAATGCTCCAATATGGAGAAACATTTTAGGGTTAATTTCCAAATTTATGTGGTTCACTCTATAAACCCAAGTGCAATGGGGCATCTATTATTATACCATATTGTGTCATGCTTAAACAATTTTTTTTTGTCTATTTTAGTTTTTCAAAAAAATAAAAGGTGGTGGATTATGGAGTCGCATACACATCGGTGCGCACACAAACACATGCGAACCTTGCTAGAGATGGTGCTTTTTTTATATATAACCGACGCACTCATTAAGCATGTATGGACCAGTATGGTTGTGAATCAACTACAGTGGAACAAGGTTTTATCAAAAAATATTGTCGACGATAAATTTTTTTTTATGATTTTCAGTGTTGTAGAGATCAAAAGAACGAGTGCAACCTTTTCCTATCTGAAGTTCACTTCCATTGGTTCTTTCCTTGGTTGCATTCCTTTCATCTATTTTTCAGTGCGTGAATTTCAATTTTTTCCAAACGGTGGGAAAATTTAGTTTTTTGTGTACGTCGCAACCATGCTTCCTTGACGATAAAATGTCCAGGTAATCTCCTTGTTTCTTCACAACTTAAGTTTTCACTGGTTTAAAATTTAAAATTGAGTGAAATTTTAAGTGTAAAAACAATATAAAATTGTGTGATGCATTCGAGGCTCTCGACTCGCACTGCATATGGTGCGACCTATAAATTCACAAGGCACACCATGTACCTTGCTACAATTCTTGGTGGTGCATTGATAAACATAAATCCACCGACGCATTTGTTTAATGACACACTGAAGAAAATCATTTAACTGGTGGGCTGGTGCGTGAAATTACAAATAAGGGATTGGGGTGTTAATGTACATAGTGCACCACCCTTATCAGATATATTTTACGTAGAGAATTGGTAAATGTGTGCACCAGGGCATTCATGTTTACCAAACATACCACTGAGAACGTAACATTGTGTTGCGGTGCACACAATAATTTTTTTGGTGGCACTATGCATGGTACAATAGTAACGACCTAAACACATCATTATAAAGTTCCATACTAAAAAATTTGTTAAAGCTTATGTGAAAGTGTAAATATGTTAATTACACGCACTGGCGCATGTAGGGAATGTAGATGCACCGTGTTTTTTTGTTGATTTTAAATAATTGCTTACCTACTTTAAAATTTTAATTTGTATTTTGGTTTAATCGATGCATATGATAAATGTAACGCATTGAGGCATATTGTTTGTAGTGTAGTGCCCTAGTGCAATACTATTTTCCAAAGCACCACATAAAACAATAGAACATTGTTGTTTGGTGCTTTAGTTTACACTAAAGCACGAGTCACGATACTCACAATATATATGGGCACACCACTGATGGTGCATGACTATTTTTCTGGTGCACAGTTAATGCAATTATCTTATTTTTTGTAAGAAGTTATTTTTCTATATTTATAAATAAATTTACCATTCATTACATTTTTGTTAATGTTTTATGTATGAGTGAGGATGATGTACTTCATATGTTAATCATGCATTGACATGAGTGGAGAGATAAGTAGCAACAAAAGGAGTAGAAGGTGGACTTGTACATTTTTGTACAGGAATGGGAGGCGAGCGAGAGGGGGAGGGATTTGAACCCTCTCCCTATTACTCCAGCAACTCATGCTCTCATAAGGGATGTAGGCCTCCTTAACTAAAATAGGATGCTATATCCATTAAGGGGCACTCCATGTTGTTGGAGCATCTGATCTGTCAATGGAATGTCCATCGACAGGATTTCTGTGTGGGTCTGGATCAATGGTACCATCCCATGGAGGAGGATATTTACCTTATCACTAGGCTATCTAGAAGAGGGGATGATTTCCCTAGTTCCCAGATGTCCTAGTAGGTGTTGTCACTAAGAGTAATCTCATGTACTCTCGACGATATATCGGGATTGAGGTATTATCCCCAAATGAGTTTTAGGTGTCTAGTGGATAGTTGAAAATTGACTCTTTTGGTGCAGAGGAGGTTAGGTTCCTCTCACTCTTACTAACTACCATAGCCCATTTTACCAGTTATTGGCAGTGCATTAGCTGCCATCATTTTTATTATGTTGATTCGTTCTAGTAAAATGATCATGGTGTATCATATGGTATGCCATTTTTTTACGACAATTTTATATAGCGCTAAAAAAATGTCAGGCTATGATACATGGGAGGTCAAACTTCCCATTTTCCTCAGATTTTTTTTTCTTATTTTTTGAGAATTTTCTAGAGACGAGGCCTACTTTTGTCCGTCATCCTCCTAGGCTTAGGACTCATGTGTAGATGCACATGTGGGGGAATATTATGCCCAAGAGGGTCCAAGTGGAGTTTCCAGCTAGGATTGCACTAGATGCACTGGGGCTACTAAGAAGTGAGATGGATCACATGTTCATCATGGTGTCATGTCCTTACATAGGTTTGGAATGGAGAGGATGTTTGAACATCCTCTTCAAAACAGATGAGCCACTAGATGATAGAGGTAATATTAATGTTTTGTTTAAATTAATAGTTTCATTTTATTGTCTTACTTAATTAGAATAAAATTTATTCTAACACATTCTTTACTTTGTTTTATTAAAATGTTTAATGAATTAATTGTGTAACTATTGTTTTGTACTATATATATTGTAGATATTGGCACTCTCATTGGGGACGTGCCTCCTCCCCTTATAGATTACAATGAAGAGAAGATGCATGATGCCGTGGTGGGTCAGGGTCCTCAGGTGCAGATACCCGATAGTATGCGTCGTAGGCCCGATACCAAATTTAGGTTGGAGTTGGGTTACCAAATATCTACACTTTTGACTAAGGTGGGAGTCCTCCCTACCCTGATGTAAGAGATTATGGAAGATATTACACTCTTGGAGATTTCGAGGGATATTTCTCATGATTTAATGCATATTATGCATCATATCGTCGAAGATTCCACCCTGCTAGAAGCAAGGAGGGCTCCTGATGATAGGAACAACTCTTATTCCAGTATGACCTATTCATATAGTACCCCAACGATTGATGAGGGTGGATCTAATAATCTTGCTCATCCTCCTTCACCTCACCAAAATTATGAGGAGGCAACACATATTCCTCAGACTCCTCTTTCGCCTCACCTAGATGATCATGCCAAACCTATTAATCGTCCTCCTCTTTCAACTCTCATAGATGAAGAGGAAGGACCTATTCATCATCCATCATCCTCCACTACATACCAGGCCTCCACTCCTACTGTAGATATAAACATTATTCCATCAGATGAACCCTATATGTTATAGAATTTATTTGACTCCTTCATGATACATGTATATATATATGGTGGTTTTTTTTTGTATTGGGGGGATATTTTTATTGATCACTACTAAATGATAAACATAATAGTTGGTGTTTTGGAGGGAATATGGGTTCATGCCATCCATTGCTATGTTGATTCATAGACTTCATACTTCATCCTTGAATTTTTCTAGCCATGTATTCTCCATATAATTCATGGATATTGAATTTGTTGGGATTTGCATAACTCCTGACTCACTTCTGTGCGAGGCATGCCATCCTTGCAACATAGCTAATTCTTTGCAATGAAACAACCTTTAAATCCTTGGTATTATAGGCATGTGCCTCAATATCTTATGAGGAGAACCATGTGATTTACCATTTTTATTTAATGTATGGTACCTATCATGCCCACATTTCAGACATATCTCTTCATCTGCATATTCTCCTCTATATAGAATACAATCGTTTATACATGCATGATAAGATATATACTCAACACCCGACATTTTCAACAATTAATTTTCCTTTTCATAGCTACTGGGAAAAACATTATCACTAGGAAGAACCTTATCTTTGTATATCTTGCAGTTAGTGGGAAATAGAATTAATGTACAAGGTCATTTAACATTTATAAAAGAAACCATTTCTAATGTTGATTGTACCGTGACAAGACTTCCTAAAATTAATATCAGGCACTTATTGGTCAATTACCTCAATATCGTTGAGAAATATGTGTTTGATATGCCAAAAGTTTCTTTGACGTTGTAAAGTAATGTTGTTGTCCCAAGATGGGTAGAATTTGCTAGGGAACTAGGTTGAAATAGAGGGTTGGTGGAAGCAAATTTTATGCTTTCGAAAATGGTATCACTGATATGAGCATTATCCCCTAGCTCATCACTCTAGAATGCATCTAACAACATTTTCTCCATGGAATTCGTATCCCGTAAGAAATCATCCATACTAGCCTCTTTTGTATTGTCTCAATTGCCAACTTCTGAAGAACTACTAGTATTGTTGTAGTCATTCCTAATTGGTGAATGTGGATGTAGTGTAAATTGAATAGTTGTTTGATTCAACCATTCTTGGTACACTTCCTCTCTGATTTTTTCTCTCATTGAATATTTCTCTCGAGTTGAGATTGTTGTAGGGTGCAACAGAAGATGGTAGGTAGGTCACTTATCATTAGAAGAATCCTAACTTCAAAAATATTGAACATTTGTAAATTGATGATATTAGTAAGCACAATGCAGTGATTTGTTTGTTCAAATTAAATTATACGAAACAATTATTACCATCATCAACCAAGGATTGTGGTTGGAATATGGAATGTCACAATTGGTAGGGTAAAGAGGTTGTCCATTTTCATATAACAACTTCTTGCGGTATGTTTCTCCTCATATGACCTTTTGATGTTTTTGAACCAATACTAGAATATTTTCAGCATCTGAACTTGATTTTAAATCATAATTCTGCAAATTTGGACACATTTTTATTTAGATTGACATGGATAAAAAAATTATATGAGATAATAGAAGCATAAATAAAATAAGTTAAACTTACTGGTGATGGAAAGGGAGAACTCTGCGATGGACTTTGAATAATATGGAATGGGACGGAATTTGAAGAATTGACCATTTAATCATATAATAAGATTTCATCACTGCATTTCAACAAAATTAGCTGTAAATTTTATTGTACATATATATAATAAATTTCAAGGACCATACCACAATCTAAGTTTGAATATAGTTTTGAAAAGGTGACATAAAATGTAAATTGTATATTGAAGTATTGCAAGTAATGTGAATTCATAATAAAATATAATTTTAGATGAATATACTATTGTATGTGAAAATAAAATTTAAAATAACTTTCAATGCATATTGGTGAGCTTATAAACAAAAAACACACTCATGTGCCTATTAAGAATAAGCACTGATGCATTGAAATATCAACCACACCGTGTTTCTGGATTCTATTAATAAAAAAAATTATATGTCTCTGGTGCGTCAGATAATATGAAATAATTGGTACATAATGTAATATGGTTGCACCATTGTGTCTTACATAAATGTACTATCGGGCCAAAAAAAAAAAATCAAAAAACACGATTTTTTTAAACAATTAAAAAAGAGTGGGAATTGAATTTCATAAAGTCATTTAAATACTAAAAGGCTATTCACTATTTCATTATTTTGTGAAATTTTGTAGCGGAGAGACATGCAAGAGAGACATACAGAGGAACACTATGGAGGAGAAGAATACTTTGGAACCACAATATTATTTAGAATATGAGAATTTTAAGGGTATGGTGATTCACTCTAAACCCTTTTCATAAATTTATTTTAATATTAAGAAGGTATTCAATATTTTCATTATTTTTCCAAAATTTACAGGAAACAGATATGGAAGAGAGACATATCGGGGAGCATTGTGGAGCAAAAGTGTACTTTGGAACAACAAAAATATTTAGAAAATCAGGATTTGAAGGGTGTGGTGATTCACTCAAAACCTTACTTCACGGAAAAAAAAACATACTTACCTTAAGCCCCTTTTTTTTTTTCTCATGAATGCAAAATTTCACCCTTGGTTTTAACTCCCTCTATCACTTCAGAATTAGGGCCTTTCCTTTTAGGTATTTTAGATCTAATGGGATTCTTTTTCTATATATAATTGTTTGGCATGTGATGCAAAGGGACCACTTATTGCATTGGATCCAAAATGAATATGGTTCTCTGTCTTTTTATTTTTATTTTTCTAAATGGTTTTTGATCTAACATTTAAAAAGAAAACATTTTCCACTTTTCCAGTGCGTCTTTTTGAAAGAAACGCACCAGTGCATTTATGTATAAGGAATGCACCAATTAATCTATATTTATTTAAAAAGAAAATTAAAAAATATGGTGCATAAAAAAAATATCACCGATGATCTCATATAAACAACACACAAAATGTTGTCACATAATTTAAAAAAATTTCTTCTCATCGATTTGCAATTTTTCTATTGTTTTTTTTTCTATGAATGTTTAATTTTTTTTTCTATGTTTTTGTTTTCTACTATAGTCATTGTGATGTCTTTTATACATCACATAGTTGTAATTGACAATATTTAAAAAAATAAATTAAATTGTTTGGTCTGTTTTGTTGTATGAAACACACTGGTGCATTTTAGGTAATAAACACATTGAACTTTTGTATATAAAAAGTACACCGGTTACAATGTTTTTTTTTTCCACTGACAATTATGTGATTTATTTATAAAATATATTTAATAATTTCTGGATTGAATGGTATAGGTTGTATATTGATAAAAATATGAGTGAGAATATTTCAAATAAGAAAAGTTATGGTCGGCACAATGATGACACATCCAGAAAATAAAAAAGGAAGGTTCTCTGTAAATTCTATAAAATATTAATATGGTTGAACTATATTTAAGTTTAACTAATATGTATTGGTTAGTGTGTGTCATGCAGGGACACAAAATGAGGAAGTTCGATAACATTGTTTATTCTCTAAGTATAGAAGAGCATAAAAGCATGATGAAAATATTGCAGAGGGATGAATCGAGTGAATGAAAAAATACTATTCAATATGATTTGTTTTTTGAATTTTTATTAATAATATACTTACAAATATTATATGACATGTTTCAAACATTCTATTAATTCACATATGTTTATTTTTCTACAGGAACCAAGAAAGAGGGAACACAATTTCATCATAACAAAACAAATTAATTAATATAGAAGATGTAAATGATAATGAATTGGTCCTCCTTAGCTCATATCCAGTGGTGTTGGAGATTAATCAAAGGGGGAATTTTTTTTACAAAACTATGAGGGTAGTGGAACAAATTTATAGATGTACTTTCCACTTAAAATATATAAATCAATCCAATGATTTCAAGAACCAGGTTATATTTAAACTACAAGAAGCATTTCTAGAGCAATGGTCAATGAGACATGTCAGACTTGCAATAGAAAAAAAATACAACAACAACAACAACAAAATCATTCAAAAAGTAATATTCTTAAAAACACTTTTTTATAATATATATATATATATATATATATATATTACAAAGTATGCATTTAGTAATATATCAACTTTGTGATATTTAGTTTTCATAAATCAATATAAAAATACTTTATTGTGATGCTATTTTTTCATGAAAATTATGAAAATTCCATAGGACCAATGAGCTGATATTAGAAATATGCCAATAGGAATGACAAAAAAAGTGTACAAGGAGATGGTCAAATAATTGGACATAATTGCATCGTTGGAGGAGCTATCTCAACAACGACGTGCTTCAAATGTACGTAATCATTGAATTTTTCTGTTAGGTACAAATAATTAATTATACATTAAATATTAATTTTCAAATAATCTCTTAGAGAAAATAAAAATAAAAATGGAACTCATTATGCACATAAAACTGGACGACAAGGAACAAAAGGGTTGATAGCAAAGTTTGTGAGTAATTGTTATTTCCTTATAACAACTTAAGTTTTTTTGTTTGTATATTTTAAGTTGTTTTACAACAACCATACTTGAATGTCTTAAAATAGGTGCTAACATACAAGAAGATCCATCAAAATAATTGATTGACATTGCGTTAATTAAGGGTTGTGAGTATATTTTGGCATATCAAAAATTAATTATCGAATTTGTAAGAATAATTTATTTTGTTTTACTTCCATCATTTTATAATTAATTAAACACAAATAATACTTTATATTAAATATATGATTTATTATAGGATATAAAACTTGCAGTAAACAAATTATGGAACTCAACCAACAAAAGAATTTTTGAAAGAAGGAATGCGATTTGATTTTGAACATATGTGTATGATTCATGAGTCACTTCTTTCTTTGGAGGTATGTCGTTTTTTAATTTACATTAATGTATATTATTTATTATAATTTTCATTATTCTCACCAATGTAGATAGACTCATCACAGTTATTTTTATGTTTGTAGATGGAAGTTCAAGAAGAACAAAACAATCAAGAAAATCAACCAACCATTCAACAATCAGCAAAATAACCCAAGGCATGGAAATAGCTAGAGCACTAAGAACAATTCTAGTGAAGAATGAAGACCAATATATTTGGATATCAATGCAAGCTGCAATTATATTTTTTTGAAATAATTGTCTATGAAAATCAAACATTTTTGTTTAATGTAATGGACATGGTGTCCCAATTGAAAGACAAGGGATTACTGATAAGTGTCTCATTTCATATGACAAAGACCCTCTTATTAAGTTAATAAAATATGTTTTAATTTATTCTATTGCATTGTTCAATGTCATTGTGAAATGTTACATTATTGATTAAATATATGTATGACAAAATATTATAATGAAGAGATGCAAAATCTGATGATATAACAAATTAATCAAAACATTGTATCCAAATTCACTAATCAAAATATAATATATATGTAAATTTTTTGATAAATAATGGAATTAAAAAATAACAATAATTGTACTATCAGAAGTCGATCTTTTTTGGTGTATTTAAACTTTTAATCTCATCGACACATTTAATATTAAAACTCATCGATGCGTTTCATATGAAATTTGCACTAATGCTTTTATGTAATCAATTAGCATTGGTTTCAATATTAATTTAATACCACAAAATTATATTAAAAGTTCATCCATTGGTGCGTTAATCTTATAAAAAGCATTGGTGTGTATGTGTTATTAATATGCACTGACGTTATTTTGTTATTGATAAGCACCAGGGATTTTTTGTTACAGAAATGCACCAGTGCATTTTTCCCTGAAACGTGTAGGTGCATATTATTTTATATAATATTGATGCCTTCTTATTAATAATGCACCAGTGTGTTCTATGAATAAATATCGAGTGATTAATTATTTTTACCTCTCCCGGTGCGTTTTGTTGTTAAATCCTCGGTGCTTATAATACAAACTCCCTATTCCTTAAATGTTTTATTTCCCCAGTGCTTTTATATTTTACTGCCCCCGTGCTTGACGTTAAGTGAACCGCACCATTTTTGTAGGTGTATATATGTACTGGTGCTTGTAATTTATACAAACGCACTGATTTGTAAACATCTTCTGACACCTCCAGCCGCACATATTTTCTTATTTATAATCAACTTCCATTATAGTACCCGCAAAAATATATGCTATCGATAATAGATGTTGTAGAAAATGTTTTTTTTCCAATTTTGTAACAACAGAAAGCCCCACTATAACCTCTGCTAAAAGGTATTTTCCTTGTAGTGGATCAAGGTGGGGAGAGTGGGGGAGATATGGGGATACAGGGAGAGACATAGAGGGGATTAGATGCAAGAGGTAACTATATAATGTGATAGAGATGGATTGTTTGAGAGTGTGATAGGGTAGATAGAGATAGATTTTTTGAAAGTGAGATTAACAACAAGGAGAGAGATAAAGAAGTGGTATATATAGGAGATGAAGAGGGTAGATATAGTGGGAAGGAGGGATAATGGGGGGGAGAAAGGAGGAGTGAGAGGAGGACACTTGGAGGGGGGGGGAGAGAGAGAAGGTGGGGTAGGGGAGGATAGGGGAGGGGAGAGAAATAGATGGATGGAGAGAGAGAGAGAGAGTCGAAGAGGTGGGATATAGACAGGGATTCAAGAATTGATTGTGAATAAAGAATATCTAATCAACTATAATAGTATGCTTATATTAAAATAAAAAAGCATAATCATCATTAAATCATGTTAGATCATTTTCAAATCATAGTTGATCGGTCATATCCATAAAATATCATTATAAAACAAGAGGTATAAGCATATTACACTTAGGGCTTGGGTGTACATGGGGTTAAGGCTAGACTATAGGTTATGTGTAGGATTATATGGATATATGGGGCTTTAGGTGATGATATAGGTCTATTTCATGGTCTAGGTCATGGCCATGTTCATATAAGTAATCATATAAGTAATCCATTGGAAGAAGAACAAAAAATTAATACTCACCTTATAGTTAAGGTTACATTTCTCTGTTGCAGATATCCTTTATTCATTGTGAGAATTCCTCTCCTTTAGATGGACAAATAGAGAGGAATCTAGAACTAGGGGCAAAGAGATGGAGGTAGGGATGGAGAGAGAGAGAGTCAAAGAGAGAGTGAGAGTGAGACTAACAACAAGGAGAGATATGGTGAGACTGAGTGTGAGAGGAAGGGAAGAGATAAAGGGAAGGGGGGCTAGAGAGATATAAAGAGAGAAATGGGGGGAGAGTATAAGAGGGAGGGGGAGGGGG